>PNEQ01060069.1:22177-161702 GCA_003012365.1 Medauroidea extradentata | reverse complement strand
GAGGTCGTTTGCAATTGATGTTGTTTCACTAATGCTGTATTCAAATAAGAAAATACACGGGACTACATGCAGTTATTCGCTACCAACCATACAAACAATAATGTAACTGTTGTTAATGTTGGCTTATATGCAGTAACGGCTAGTGATTTTTTTCAAAGGTTAAATCTTTAGTGCTCACTTTATTCCGAATGGCCTATAAAAGGACGTTATTACATGGGTGATTTGTGAGTAGCGTGAGTCTGCGTCACAGGCGTTATGGCGGCGAGGGGTCAGTCGTGCGTGGACGGTTAAATGCGGCGCCCTTGAGTGCGAGACCTTTTCCCGTGCGTTTAGGACGCAACCCGTGAATGTCATAGCTTCGTCGTCTCGAGGCGCGTGACTCGCATAGCTACGAGTTGCGAGCATCCGGTGAGCACATCCGCCCGCGTGCATGTTCGCTAGGACTTCCCTCGACCACTATCAGACTGATTACATTTCACTTCTTCATTCAGACGCGTGCCGGACGATACGCTGGTCGGCGGGTTCCCTCGGTTATCTCCCGTTTCTTCCGCCCTTTCATTCTGACGCAGCTTCGTACTCACGTCATGTCACCCTTCACAAACGCTTAAGAGTGCGTGGTAGATAAATAAAATCTGAAAACATCAATTGATTCCTACGCTTTTTTCGAAGCTAATATGGATAAAATATTCAGTGACAATCCTAGATAATAGAATTTGCCAACTTTACGTGTAAATATTTATCCATAATTACTAATTCATTACGCGTGATCTCTTGCGCCGCAGTTAAATGCACGAGGTTCCGGCGTCAGAGATTGTGCCTCAGAAGTTCGTAACACTGGAAACAATTTTGTTTAAAGTGTTTGCTAAAATTATTGTCTAGGTTTGCTATTGCTTAACTTTCGCAAATTGGCTTCAAGAAACCTACATTTATCTTACAGGTAAATGCTTTTAGCGTTGAATTATGTACCACGCCCTCTTAAGACCTAGATGTTAAGAGCTGACCAAAATACCTTCACTTCATTAGACTAGGTGAGGAGATCATAAATAATTTTAAAAGATTGAATAAATGTTATATGTGTACGAGACATGGTTTGTTTTATATAGACATACAGTACATATTTAGCTTTCACGCTTTTTGTATAATGGCTCTAGGATTCAAAATGTGAATAAAACACTTTTTTCTAGAAAAGAAAAGCAACTGACATACAGAAGTGAAATAATTCACAATGCAGTACAGTGTCACGGGCTACACCAAGAAATGCATAAATACGGCTTTGTTTTTTATATATTACTTTTAATTGCAGAAATTCGCCAAACTTTTATTAAAATTGAGCATTTTTTATGGAAAAAATTTAATAAAACGTAGCCCATGTTTGCTTAAATTTATTTCTGAAAGTTTAAAACCAGTTTTAAGTAAATATGGTATTTGACAAGCAATTCTAAATAAATTACGATGCTAAAAAGTTTACATTTATGTAAAAAAAAAAATAATAATTACAATGTAAATTTACAAAACAAACCATGTCTCGCGTAGAAAATTATAAAAATTGTTAACTGCCACTTAACTATGCTCTCCGACAAAAGAAATGACAGACAGCTAGTGTTTAAGGTGGCCAAGTACACAGGCTACCTAGGTGCTTAGAGCATCGGTATGTGGAACTGTATTATCAGACTATCTTTCATACGTGACTGATTTCTGCTTAGGAATATAATTTTAAGAACGTTACATAAGTTCATACGCATGTCAGGTCCTGCATTAATATTTACAGCATATCATCACGTCACAGTAAATTAGGGAAATGGGTATTATCAGACTACTGTCTTAATTATTAGAGACGGGAACAATTGGCGGGTTCACTGACCTGAAGGCTAGCCTCCAAGAATGTATATGAGTTCTCGAGCAGACATCAGCTGTTCATTGGCTGCTTGCTGACACTGTAAAATGGGCCTGCATTTAATAACATTGTTATTGTTGGTTCATTAACTTCTAGGAGATGTCAAATAAGTAGGGCTAGGAATATTTCGCGAGTTCAACGACCAACATACTAGAATCCATTATCCTGTGTATACCGAAGCCATACTATTTGTCCATTACCTGCTACTCACTGGAACAGCATACAATGAACGAATATACGAGGCTAGAGTATGAATAGAACATTGGATTCTAGCATGCTGATCAATGAACTCACGAATTTTTCCTAGCCCTACGAATAAGTAAACGACCAATTGTGACAGGGGCACGAACTTATATTTGCTGGAATTCTGGCGTGTGCATAAATGAAAACGCGAATTTTTCAGGTCTCCACCTATAGGAAGGGGTAATTGTATATCGCGAAAATTTGTTGTGCCAAAATACCCTTGAAAACACTGTAGTTTCCTGTGCGAGTGGGTGATACATAGGGACCCATATTTTTCGCGAAAAGAATATTGGCTCACTTTGTTTCAGTGCCTTACGTGCACATCTGCAGTTCCATAGCCGTCTTTAGTAGAAGGCTGCGGCCTAAGATCTGGCAACCCTGGCAGGAAGGGTCACTTTAATACTTCTATTAGCTCTCCACAAGCAATGGCTTTGCCTGATTCATTATTGTGCCCTACATATCGGCGAATCAGGGAAAGCCACAGCCGTTGATGAGACAAAAAAAAGTGTCAAAATGACCCTTCCTGGCAGGGTTGCCAGATCTAAGACCGCGGCCTTCTACTAAAGACGGCTGTGGTAGTTCTGCTTCGTGGTCAGTGATTGGATATTTTGACACTCTCTCTCTCTCTCTCTCTCTCTCGCCTTGGTATTCTACCGGCAAATCACAGACGTGTGGGGTTGCAGGAACGTTATTGTAATTGGCTCAGTCACATGAGACACGGCTCTTCACATAGACTCGCTGCCAATAACCATGAAGCAGAATTGCAGATGTGCACGCAAGGCACTGAAACAAACTGGGGCAAAATTCTTTTCGCGAAAAACAGGGGTCCTTAGTTATACACGTCTGACATAACGTAGATGTCTGCAGAGCAATAACAAGCATAAAATATTACAATGGCGGGATATTTTTTGGGTCAGTCAAATAGGACAATAGCTCTACGTACAAGCTGAACGTGCGTTGAAACCCAGCAAACAATCAAGTTTTCCCGCGATAAACAATCATCTCTAACCGTTGGTAAACGGATAATAGCAAAGCACTGCATGTCAGCTAAGTAGCTGGCGCGGTGAGGCGATAATGCACTACGTACGTTGGTAAACGACAACCTTACCGCTCCTGCCTCACACACACACACGCAGACTATCTAGGGAGGCCCCTTACGAGTGCATGGTAGTTAAATAAACGCTGAATACAACAATTGATTTCTAAGCCTTTTTCGAAGCCAACATGAATAAAATACTCAACGACAATCCTGAATAATGGCATGTGACAACTTTATGAGTAAATATTTATGTAAAATTACTAATTTGTTATGCGTAATTTCTTGCCCCGGAGTTAATTGCACAAGGTTCCGGCGTCAGAGATTGTGCCTCAGAAGTTCGTAACACTGGAAACTATTTTGTTTAAAACGTTGGCTAAAACTATTGTCTAGGATTGCTATTGTTTAATCTTCGCAAATTGGCTTCAAGAAACCTACAGTTATAGATTAACGCTTTTAGCGTTGAATTATGTACCACGCCATCTTAAAGCATCCAATCAGTGATCATTTAGCAGAGCTGCAGATGTACAGATTGGCCACTGAAATAAACTGATTCAGAATTATTTTCACAACAAATTAAGGGTCTCTAACCATAATGTGATTAACGTCATGAAGACGAGTGGAGGGGAACCGGGGAAATACAGTGACGTGCGAACAGAGCGGATTGGCTGGAGATGCGCAGACACATTCTACGCACGTGGCTGACTGCATTGAACGAGTGACCTTGTCCTGCGAGGAATGACAACAACGTCCATTAGCCCCAACTAAGCATTGTTTAGTGGCGCGGTTAATGTGCATGCCTTACGAATGCCGCGTACCCTCGTGAGGTTGATTTCAACACTCGCGTTACTGATGTGCACTTTGGTACAAGATGGTCACAACGAAGTGAGAACTTTCTAACACCGTATTTCAGAATATCGAAAAATGTGTTTCATTAAGTTAGCAGTGCTTTAAATAACTTACGAATAGGGACTGGAATATTTCGCGAATTCAATTACCTGTAGGGTAGAATCCATTATACTATGCATACTCAGGCACTGACTATTTGTCCAGTAGCTGCTACTCAGTGGAACAGCAGACAATGAACGAATAGAAGGGGCTTGAGTAGCCAAAGTGCAATGGATTCTAGCCAACAGGTTATTTAATTCGCGAAATTTTTCTGTCCCTACTTTTGAATAGATAGATTTAAAATTATCGTTATAATTTGGCGACAGGTTAGACTCCACTGAACTGTAAACACTCGTGCACAATCTATGTGTGATATACGTATTTGATTCCTTTACTTGCGACTGGCCAGTCTAGCGAGGAACTTTTAAGGTGCCTCCCTAGATAGGCTGCGTTTGCGTGCGTGAGGCAAGAGTGGCAAGGTTGCCGCTGACCGACGTATGTAATGTATAGAGACATGCAAAATTCGCGTTATCATTTGGTAGCAGACTAAAATTCACTTTCCTATACATAACAGAGCATAATCCGCTATTCAATTGGCCACGAACTTTTAAGTGTGTCATTTACGTATGTTACGTCTTTACATACATTGTCATCTCTACCGTGTAAACATTCTCCGCGGCAAGTCACGACAATATCGGCCAGCGGGAGACGTAGAACGAGCCTATAGTCACTTGGAGTCTAGTCAGCTGTGAGAAAATAACGCGAATATTGCATGTCTACTAGCTGGCGTGCAGTGCTTTACTATTAGAATCTAAGCGGTGACCATATTATTATATTTGTGTACAGCGTAGTTCAAAGTCTAACGCTTGCTTCTATATTTGTGTTTCTAGAATACGAATGTTAATTATTTAGATACGGCAGTTTGGAAAAGCCATTTTGAGCGGCCCGAAAATAATGTTTCTGATGTACATGCCAAAATTTTAAGTGTAGTGACATAGTTTGAAGTGTGTTTCCTTTTCGTAGGCAAACAAATATATCGCGTGTTAAATAGTTTCTTCGACAAAAAAATAAAAGAAAAGTCGTAACTCAGTGCAACGCATTCGAATGGCAGGTAGGGAGGCCATTTAATTATTGGTTCAAAGTGTTCCCCCTTACAATCCACAACAATATAGGCCACGGTCGTAGAAGAACAGGTCTGGGCACTCGCCTATCTACCATGTATTTGGTTTGACCGCCTTGTTGTTCGGCTGTAGTTCGTCAAGTTACCGAGAATGTCGTACTTTCGGTCGCTGTAATCCGGGCGGTCGGACTCAAACTCCGCCACTTTTTTCTAGTATTTACATTATAAAGTAAGTAAAGATTCCTGGAGCCATGTTTAAATAATGTAAGCGAAGGAAGTACTTCATAAATTGATAATAAAATACGATTTAATAAAAAGTGAGATGGAAGTGGGCGGAGTTTGAGGCCGACCGCCCTGACAGCAGCGCCAAACAAACACATCATTCTCGGTAACTTGGTGAACTACAGCCAAACAACAAAGGGGTCAAGTTTCCAGGCGAGTGTCCAGACCTGTTCTTCTACGGCCGTGATACAGGCCAGTGGACGGCATTGGGAAAGTAAACAACAACTTGCAGTCTAGACTGTTGTCAAAAAATAACACGAAATTTGCATGCCTCTACTTACGAGTACTGTGGAATCTATACAACTTTATTCCTTACTTTGCTAGCATAGAGCCCTTTTGTTTATTGCAATTAACATTGTGCCGTATGTGAACATCTACAGCTAAGCTTCATGGCCAAAGAATTAATGTTCTGAACTCTAATTATATTGAGGTTCTTACCTGCAATACACTGACGTGCGGTGTTTCGGTTATCCTGTTCTTAGTGGTACAGCCAAACGAGAGACAACTCTGCACAAATATACTCTGCAAATAAACGCGAAGCAAAGCAAAGCTTGTGTGTGAGTTCTACTAGACAAATTATTTTCTATAGCTGCGGTTAATTATTAAATAAAACTTGCCATCTAGTATAAATTAATTTGAGAACAAACATTGAATGCTGCATGAATAAAAAAATAGTTTTTGATGGATACAGATTATATTTAACAATTTGGAATATAAATAATGTAAAAATAATTAACTACAGTAAAACTACTACTTAAAGATTAAAGACAACTCATCATCAGTTAAGTTGTTTAACCATCGATCAATATATTTTTTGTTTATATATTATTTTTTTTATAATTTCAGGAAGAATTGCTACAATTTTTTAAAGCAAGATGTGCACGTAAGGCGTCGGAAACAAAGTGCTGCAGAAATGTTTTCGCGAAAACTATAGATCCTTAGCTGATGGTTTATCGCGGGAAAACTTGACTGTTTGCTGGATTTCAAGACACGTTCAGTTTACCAGAAGAATACTGGTTTCAGCTTGTACTTGGAGCTGTTGCCCTATTTGACTGAGCCAATACGATTCCCGATATATAGAGATCCGGAAATTTCACGAATTAATTTTTAAATACGTTATATTTTAAAAAAATTGTACACGTTAATTGCTTCCGCAATTGGATCGCTGTAAACAAAACTCTTCCTTGAGAACTGTGAACCAATGTCAGACCTGCATGATAACACTCACAGACTCCCGAGCTACCTTGTCACATGTACAACTATCCACTCACTGTAGCAGCAGACAATGTACAAGTAGCTGAAGACATAGTGTATACAGGACTATGGAGTCCAACCGTCAGGTCGTTGAACCCGCGACATTTCCTGGTCTTTACCGATATTGAACAGAAAAAACTGTTTTGTGGTGGCTACAAAATATTTTGTCAATTTAGTCCCTACCAAATATTTTTGTGGTGAACACCAAACATTTTCCAGTGTTCAATAAATTGTTTGTTGGTGATAACAAAATAATAAACAATCCATCAAAAACTTTTGTGGCCGCTGCAAAATATTTGGTGTTTACCACAAAATTATTTGGTAGGGTCTAAATTGACAAAATATTTTGTAGCCACTACAAAACTGTTTTTTCTGTAGTATTAGATGCTTGTTATTGGTCTGCAGACAGCTACGTTGTGTTAAAAGTATATCATCCAATAATTAGAGACCAGGAAATGTCACGGGTTCAACGACCAGTAGACTAGACTCCACAGTCCTGTGTAAACTATATCCTCAGATATTTGTATACATTGTCTGCTGCTCCAATGAGTGGCCGGTTGCATATCTGACAAGGTAGCGCTGGAGTCTGTGAGGGTTTTCGTGCAGGTCTGCTATTGGTTCACAGTTCTCAAGAAAGAATTTCAGCCACAACGACCCAATCGTGAAAGTTAAAAAACGAGTACAGGAGTTTGAAGTCTAACGTTTTCTTAAATTAGTTCTCGAAATTTCCGGGTCTGTACGAACCATATATGTTGCACGAAACTACAGCGTTTTCAAGGGTATGTCAGCACAAAATATTTTCGCTATACATGATGATCTCTAGCTATGATTTATATTTTTAAAAGTACGGATAGATGCAAATAGGTTAAAAGAGGGGAATATGCCCTGGGCCAAAAGTTTGCTTAATTTATACCGCGAGCAGCTTTTATAACATAGTAATTTATTTTACACCTTTACCGAACACGTTGTTTCTAACAGGCACAGTGACAGTGGCGTGTAAAGACGATTTGTGGCTCGGGAAGGGTTTTTTAGCTTCGACTGTATGCGAAAGTCTTCGATCGTCCACTGAAATATGTATCGCTTGTGGGGAGGGAACCATTTGTCACGTGATTTGATGTTAATTCTTCTAAATGGCGAAAACCAACGAAATCAAGTACGTCGTGAGAGATTCATTGTATTATCGTATGAGTTTATGTTATCCCGAACAAGCACAGCAGCAGTCACAAAATTCGTTCTCTGCAACACTTTCAAATACAACTTTTAACTGTGCCTGAAATAGTTATGACCAAACTTCACGAAATTAGTTATTCCATTATCTGAACGATATCAAGAAGGGCATCACTTCAGTTTCAGATTTAGTTTACATATTTGTGAGTGAATACTACCATAATTAAGGTCACCGGAAGGTTGCTCTTAATAATACACTAATTGGACGGCGTTATGCATAAACCAGCTATGCGCCAATCGATAGTGTTAAGTAATACAGTTGAAAACGTTTTCAGTTTTAAAACCGTCTTGAAAAGTATTGGTCCTGTAACGTGTTCCGAATATTTCCATTATAAGACTAAAATATTCCTACTTCTCGTAAGAATTGTTCGAAGTTGAGAACCTTTGAACACGTTTTTATTTACAACTAATAATTGGCTCGTAGCTGGTTGATGCATTACACCGTACAATTGTGAACTAAAGCAGACAGCATATGCTCAGTAGCTGCTTGCTGTTAAAGTGATATAGGTCTGTATCAGTTACAATTATATTATTCTAGCTAGTGTCCAAATAAAAACACGAATTTTTCAGGTCTCTACCTATAAATAGAGACCTGAATAATACGCGTATTATTTTGGCTCCAAGATAGAATTCCAGCAACCGTAAGTTCGTGCCACATTCGCAATTGACCTGTGACTTATTAGACACTTGCTGTAAGTCGCTTAGCCAATAGTACTAGAGCAACTAAATGCAGGCCCATATCACTGCGTCATCGAGCAGCCAGTGAGCAGATAATGTCTGCTTGAACACACAGATGTTCTTGCAGGCTAGCTTACATGTGAGCGAACACGCGAATTTTTCCCGTCTCTACCTATAGACAATAATTTGTTCCACTCTGTAGATGATATCTGGTCTTATCAGTAGGAAACGCGTGCAGTCCTCAGAAAGGAGTGAGAACTCTCAAAGGAGGTGACGTACCGCGTTATCTGGCGAGCTGACGTCGTCTTCTTCTCTGTCGTCTCTCAAGCAGAACTTCTCGGCTACGGTGTGGGAGGCTGCGAGGGGTAAAACTTTCCTGACGCGAAAATCGCTTCCGCCGTACACGAGGCTGCCGTCAAACGCTAATGGCCCGGAGCATGCGAAAGTTCCGCCTACTGCTTTCGGAACTCGCCGAGATGTGCCGAGACCTTCGAGATGTAAAATATAAACGCACAGTAAAGCAAACTCGGTAAAATTGACTTCTCTGCTTCCACTCAGAGGCAGAAAAAATCAACCTTAACTTTTGTTGGGGGAGAACTAAGTCACATACACTATTAAAATTGCTTGCAAATTTACCACACCGATGTAAAGGAATGTTCAGGCCTCGTTCTTTAGAGTTTCAGTGATTTTGATAATATTTTTTAACGCAAATTATTACAAATTACTTCAAAAATTCATTCTGGCAGTTTTAACACTTAATATATGTCATCGTTTGTATAGAATTTTTTCTGTTGCAGTAATCCAAACGGATTTTTAAATTTTTGTCCTTGAAAAATCACGTAATTAATTTTGTCAAAATACGTCAAAATGAAGCAAAACATTTATTTCTAGCAAACGGTACGTTATTTTAAGAAACACTCTGGCAAAATTGTTTATTGTATGAGTGCACAAAGTCTCAAACTTTTTCAAAGCATTTGGTCAAAACATATACGAGTTATTTGCAATTGTTTATAATAAGTGGAAGATGATTGCCTTAAGGATGGAGTTAACATAAAAAGTTGTATTGTTTAAATAATATTTTATTTGTACGAGATATTGTTTGTTTTGTAGACGTACATTGTGAAAATTTTTCACCGTAATGAAAATTTTCCTGTTTTTATAGTTTTTGTACATTGGCAAGTAAAAGCCAAAATTTCATAAAACCGTTTTATACAAGAAATGAATACCAAGTGACTTACATAATCGAAATAATTCACACTGAAGGAAATGGTCACGGGATACAACTAGACGTGCATAAAAACATTGCACTGCATTTTTTTGTATTTTTTAAAAATTACACAATGTTAAAAACTTTTTATTTCGAATTCTTCAGAGGGAATTATTGCATGCCTGTATGTCAGTTGATTTTCGTTTCTTGTATAATAATGATTTATGCAAAATTAGGCTTCAACATGCCTCTATACACAAACTATGAAAGCTAGAAATTTTTAAAACGGTTAAAATATACAGAATGAAGCCCTATAATACTAACAAAGTCTCGTACAAATATAAAAATTATCAAGACAGTATTACAATTTTACAGGGAAACCCCCCCCCCCAACCATAACAAAGACGGTACAGTAAAATGGTATCCCACACATCTGTGGTGACGTTCCTTTACGTTTTGAGGAAACGGTCAGATCTATATTGACAGTACCAGATTAGTATAGTAACAGTACTCAACATTCGCTCTGTTTAACAGCTGAAGTAAGGAAGTGTTCCGTACTGCGTATGGGTAAGGTTAATTCCACTACAGATTAGAACAAAATGTGTGTTCTTATGGGAGAGTTTGGCACAGGGAATATTTCTGCCGCTAGTTTCGCTGCAATCGCTGAGGGACAATTAAACACGAAACCGCCGTAAAATTATATTTAAACAGGCTTGGAAATGACAGAAGTCATTTAACTTAATTTTAAAATGAAAAGAAACCTATTTCACGTTTTAAATTATGAACTTAATGTAAATTAAAATTCTGGGTAGCTCCGCGATTGGTCAGTATGCATCCATTACCGACACCAGCGCTCAAGCGACAGAAATTTTCCCTGTGACTAACTTTTAACATTTATCTTTCTAACCTGTAGTAGAATTAACCTGTTAGTATGGGTTTAAAACTTCCATTACTCTTTACATTATGAAGTTTATTTACAGTGAAGCAATATGCAATGTACTTACGGTGGGAGATATGTGAATCCATCGTACAGCAAATACAATGTCTATGGTAGCTATATCAGCTATTAAAATGGTCAAATAACATTTTCAAAATGATTGAAAAGTTAAATTAAAAAGAATATTTTGTGTAGGCATTAAATTTTATTAAATCCAAGGCAAGTTCTGTGACTAAAAACGTCGTTAATACTGACTGTCTGGAAAACTTCCGTGTTTTGTTTCGTCTCGTCGTTTGTGTCGTTTGTTGTTTTTCCTGTTTGTGTCTGATGTATTTATTTTTGTTTCGTCTCATCGTTGTGTCGTTTGCTGTATTTCTGTTAGTGTCTGATATCTATAGCGTTGTGTTTGGTCTCATCGTCGTGTTGCATTTCAACTTAGGTTTATTTTTTAAATTTTTTTGTTATTTCATTTATTTTCTGTTTGTTCCTTGTTTTATCTGACCCGATTCCAGTTTTGGAATTTCATGTTGTGTATGTATCCTGATGACTAAATCATACTCTGCTTATTAATGTTTTATTGTCTTATTTTTAGTTTTCTTTTGACAGTTTGACAGTGGAGTATGTCCAAGCAAATAAATCCAGTCATGCATTCCCATCGCACAGTTCTTTCAAATATCATAAAATAATAAGACTGTCAAAATTGTGAACATAAAATAGTTGAGAATCTTTTTGCTAGACACCGTATTTTTATACAATTGTACGGTTCGTATTACTTTATACAAATCATTTAATAATTTTGAACAAATTATAGATTTACCTAAATACAAGTTTTGGTTTAACTATGCTTTTATTAACTCGCATTTTTGTCTCTCTGTTTGTTGGTTACAAATTTTACAATAATTTCATACTAACTGCCCGATGAGCTAAGAATCTGAAACTCTCAACATTCCCCGAAACTGGATGACGTTTTATTAACTCACGTTCTTGTCTGTCCGTTCGGTACAAATTTTGCTTGTTTATAATATTAACTCCATAATTTCACACACGCAAGGCTATAAAGCTAAACATAATTATTTAAATTAATTTTTACCACGCTTATAAAACGGACTACAAAAGTAAAATATTTATCCTATGAAAATACCCGTCAGATTAAAAAAACAAAAAACGATGAGTGTACGCTATAGATAACAGTAAGGAGTGAAGAAAGTAGCTGTCGTTTAGAAAACTAGAATAACAGTTGGTATTATTTGCAGTGCAATAAAATTGTAAGTAACTTATGTAAACTACTCATACGTCACTTTTCACTGCATACGCCCTACATTTTTCGTTTTATATCTGACAAGTATTTTGATAGGAGAAACTTTCATTCATTTTATTGCGTTTTAAAAATGTGGCATACTAAACATTAATTTCGTTTAAATATTTGTTTCCAAGTGCCTCCATTTTTTTCTATCAGTGTATTAGTTTGCGGTCGTGTGCTTGAATCGTGATCTAATCTCATTTTATGTAGATCTAGTATGTACTGCAGTTAATATATTAAGTTTTCTTTGCATGAGAAATATAATTTTTCGTGTTTTCCATAACGAAATTACGTAACACGATGTCTTAAAAGTACACCAACGAAAGTAAATATTTTCAATATATTCCAGTCTACGTTAATTTTTATTACATAGAAGTCTTTAAAAAAAGAGAAATAATAAGAACTTTCACATAATCCATGCGGTAGCATAGCTTCTATAAATATTGGCATTTCTCAGTTATATTTGGCTTATATCAAACAACTGAATTAGAGTACTAACGAAATATCGATCACATATATTACATGTTGGTCTATCGAAAAATAGTCACTGTTCACGCGAGTTTGGCATTCATAACGCAAGATGATAGGTTGTGAGCAGTGAAACCTCTTGATTTTTGCTCTGAAAATTGATGTCTGGAGACGCTTCCGTTTGGATTCTACGCAAATTTATACACGACAGTACAAACCCCTTGCTGGTAGGCAATTAGCATTGCATGGAACAAGCAGCAGCTGCCTACCTCCAAGGAATCAATGATATTTGTTGCACAGTATCAGTTTTGATAATGACACGAAACAGGATATTTAGGAATCCGAAAGTGAAATAGCCGGTCGGATGGCGAACTCAGTCACACGCGTCGACAAAATGGCTTCCCTGTCCAGCAACATGGCGGAGACGCATACCGCCAATCAGCGTAAGGCGGCTACCCTGCTAGCTGACAGCCAGGCTAATAGGAAACCTGCCGCAACATGCAGGAGCAAAACATACACGGGGTTGGTATCAACAACCTCGGGCAGCCAATAAGCGGTGAAGTTCGCCCGTATCAAATGAGCCGCCACGTCATTTCACGTCTGTATTAGTCTATTTTATTATGTGACCAAAGTTCTTATCTAGAGAGGCTGCGTTAGTGTGTGTGAGGCACAACATCGATAGCGCGTTAAGGGCGTCGGCAGCCGGCGTACGTATCGCAGTAACGTCTCAACGCGCCTGCCACGCAACTGGTGTGCGGACCTTTGCTAATTTTCCTATGGGACTTTAAGCTGTGACCATGTCATTTTATTTGTGGAAACTATCGTTTAAAGTCTAAAGCATTCTTTTATCGTGGAGTTTTTAGAATCCGGCCGATATATTTATAGATGCGGCAGTCTGAAAAGTCCGTTTTTAGCCATTTTGAGGGGCCTAAAAATAATATTTCTAGTAAGCTATACTAATTTTTAAACTAATAGAAACGTTTTTTGAAGTATGCGTTCTTTTCGTAGACATACACGTGTAATGCGTGTTAAGTGGTTTTCTCAAAAAATTATTAATAGCAACACGCTGCAAAGCGTTTTCAGGGCAGGTACCTCTTTAGTTTTGCAGTGGTTTCGAAACACAATTTTTAAAAGCAAATTAATACATATATCAAAAATTCTTTCTTACAGTTATAATACATATATATATCCTAGTTTGTATCTGAAATTTTCTGTTGCAATGCACCAAACGGATTTTTAGTAATGTTTCCCAGAAATAGCATACATTTTGTAGTCAAAGTAAGCCAAAATGAAGCAAAATCATTTTTGCTAGCAAACGGTACATTATAAAAAAAAAAAAAAACGGCGTGGTAAAATTGTGTATCGTATGACTGTACACAGTCTCAAATACTTTCAAAGTATTTGGTTAAAAAATATTCAAGTTATTTGCAATTGTTTGAAAGAAATGAAAGTTCATGGCCTTAAAGTCACGGGTCATTATTTATGCTATTTTAGTATACTCCATTTAATAAAGTTTGGATGAATCTGACAGCAACGTATGGGAAATAATTTGTAATATTTGGTTATGTTTGTCACTACACAAGGCAAACTTTGCAGTACAAACGCTGAAATGGACATTTTAGGTTCATTTTAGAGATAAAAATGTCTTGCATTGTGCAACAAATCGCGCAATACTAAAAAACTATCGCCCATAAGTTGCTGTCAAATTTATCCAAACTTATATGGAACAGAGTATAAGTTATATTTTTTAAATCCTGAAAGGGATAAGATATCGTAAAACCGTTATATAGAAAAGTTGGAAACTGTGAGTACTATTTAGCTTAATTTTTTAAAAAATATAGTATTATACAATTTTGGCTAACTATTAACTTTAATAAAATTTTATTAAGTCGATAACTAGGCAAAAATATAGAAAATTATGTTTTGAAAAAAATTAAGTTGCATAGTGCAAACAGTTACCAACTTTCCCATACAACGGTTTTGCGACACTTGCTGCATTTCATGATTTAAAAAATTAAACCCGTAAAACCAGCGTAAACATAGCCGTGACCTTAAGCAGCCTTGCGCTTAGCGATGAAAATGCCTTAGTGCCCGCGTGCGCTCAGGACCCGGCTGAATGTTATGTTTACACAAAATATAACACGGTGTCACAATTAAACAATTTCATCTGTCCTTGTCAAACAGCAATTAAAATTGTATTTTTTCCCCATATCTTTTTCCGGGAAATATGCACAAAATGAATACGGATTCGGTTATTATTGCTGGATTAGTTTTTTTTTTTCTTAAATTCAATATCAGTCATTAAAATTGCAAAACAGACAAACATGGAAATTCAATATAAATATTAACTGTAAAAATAACATTTGATTTCCTTGGTTAGTTTTCGATCAAGTGGAACACGTGCTAATACTTATTTGCATATTTCTCCGAGTTTGTGGTTGATTGACTACAGTGGGCAATTCAAGGGTACGAATACATAGGAAATTGTCGTAAAATAATACGGAAACAGATAAACTATTACAATTTGTTATTATAAGTGTCGAATTAAATACTATACGTTCTAGGGATGACATAGATAAAATATCTGATTGGATCTCTATGGCAATGGATTGGGAGAAACAGAAAACGACATTAGTGAGAACATTATTAAATAATACCTACCCTAGCATCTTCGAAAGGTACACTAGCAGATATCTGTCGAGAATACAAAGAACTGTTGATTGAAAATAAAACAAAAACGCTATGAAGCCTTGCTGCCCTTTTAAAATACGTTACAAATATATTTACAATTATATCTTGAGTCAAATTTGTCTTTTTTACTTTTCTTGCGTCTCTTAAACAGGCATCAACAGAAAGAATGAGAGAAACAAAAAATGGTAATTATGAGATAGGTTTTACTTCGACATTGGACTACAGACAAGTTACAATAAAGGCGTAATACGAACGCGCAGAGATAAAAAAGTGTATAGAGGTAACAAAACATACACAATTCTAGACAGAAAGCTAGAGACAGATAAACATAAAAGAATAAAAAAGTTAATAATGGAATGTAGGCAAAAACCAAGCGACGACCAGAAAGACTTACCGAGGTAAGAAAGACGCAGCAGATCTCCACAAACACACTGGATTTTCGTAGCAAGGACAAAAAAAAAAAGGTTACGAAATTATGTTCAACCTTTATTTAGTAAACATTTTGTGTATTCTTTGTAGAACATAAACCGACAAAGTAAATCGCTTTTAAGAATTAAGGGAAAAAATGGATTTTTCAAACATAGCAAAAAAACTAACTATCGCTGGTCAAGAAACTAACTTTCGTATATGGAATATGAATATCAATCACAAGAACAACTACAATGTTAAGTTACACTAAGAACGGTAGAATATACAGCTTTTGCGAATGCGATTCCAAAGCAGACATCATTCACGAACGCTGAGAGTTTTTAACAAAATCTTCTATTGACTGAAACTTTGCATACTTTTTGACTGACTGGGAAGGTGGCAGGTTTAAGGTCGTCAGAATACTTAAAAGGGCATTGTAGGTACTGAATTCAACGCTTAAACTTCAGTTTTAAATTGTAGGTTTGTCGAAAACGATTTGCAGAACTCAAAAACCAGCAATCCTGGACAATAGTTTTTGACAACTTTCTGAGCAAAAATTAGTCTTGGGTAATGCATTTCTGAAGAATAATCTCGTACATTTAATTTCGACGCAAGATATAACGCTAAACAAGTGCATCATTCTGGGTTAATGTTTGCTCATAAAGTTGCAAATATCATTATCTAGAATTGTTGCTTCGAGGTTTTTTCCATATTAACTTCACAAAAATTAATGTCGTTAGCATTTATTTATCTACCACACATTCTTACAGATACGACGGATCTGGTAATATCTGCGGCTCACGACCAAAATGTGGTTGACAAATAAAGTAGTGTCAATGTTATTACAAGCAGGAAGTGCTCACCGCGAAGCAAGTGTATGAGTGTCTGTGTGTGTGTAAAACAGGGACAGGACCGGATCATGAAGCACAATTTAAACGACACAAAATGTATGAAAAATTCGTGCTGAACTTGAATTAAAATTCACGTGACAATTTCTCGTGTGCGGTGAATATCGAGCAACAATAGGATTTAGGACATGTCATATTTTCGGTGTGAGGTCTTCACTGGTCATCTGTCCAACTAAATTGGAGTATATCTGAATAGCGCCTAGCGAAGAGGAAATTTGGGAGGCGTATATATGTCATTAAAAAGGTTTTATTTCATACTTTAAACCAGTAAGCGGAAATAAGACATTCATCCACAAAACCATGCGTTAGTATAAAAACTGGACTGGTAAATATTAGCTTCTGACTATCGATACAAATGGCATCCACTGGTCCCCTGCAAGATTTATTTCTTGTTTATTTGGAAACTTTGCGTGCCAACGGACAGCACGAGGCCTTGGAGAATTTATAAGGGGAAACTGGATAGAAGTAGGGTAAAGCCTGTTCAAGGAATCATCCCTAATTTTCCTGGAAGGACTAAGGAAAACACTGGAGAGTCGAAATCAGGATGGGCAGAGCCGTGGATCGAAACCAGTCCTTCCAAACGCGAGGCAAATAATTGACCACTGCTCCACGTCACTCGGTTTGATAACTAACAAGCTGCAAGATATATGAGTGTAAGTTATTCCGAACTGCATTGTTTTGATATTCTAGCATGGCGATTCGCTTGAAATTTTTTGTACACGATGGCTGAATTTAGTTTTGTGGACATATTCCATTGCAATATAGGTGAATGTCAAAGAAAACTAAAGATAATAGAAAAACATAAATAAGCAGGGTATGCTTTAGTCAACAGGATACATACACAACATAAAATTCCACAAATGCAAAGGGTCAAATAAAATCAAGGACAAACAGATAAAAAAATTAAAAATCAAAAGAAAACCCCAAGACACCACCAAGGTCTGCTTTGGCAAAGGGACGAACAAAAAAAAAGTGTGAACCACAAAATAAAAATTACGACACACCAATGAGACGAAACAAAAACCTGTATTATATCAGACACGAACAGAAAAACAAACAAACGACACAACGATACGACGGAAAAAAACACAGTAGTTTTCCGGACAAACAGTAGAAATGACGATTCGGGAACTGGAATCTGTTCACGTCATCAGCTTATTTATGTTTTTCTATTATCTTTAGTTTCCTTGACAGCCATCTATATCGCAATGGAGTATGTCCGAGAAACCAAATCCAGTCATGCACTCCCATTGCACAGTTGCTTCGAAGATCATATCCGTAGACGATGTCTTCTCAGCGGGCGAGCAAAGCTGCATGGCTATGTGTGGACGTATTCAGGGCCGTGCCAACAAAACGCGATAAGGGAGGGGGGAGACGGTCAGAGGGTTTTACGACCCTTAAACAACTAGGTCATAATAGCCAATGAGGGTGAAGTGAGATGAAGGGACAACGCAACATCAATATCCAGGCCGGATTCTAACCCAGGACCTCTCAAATCGTTGACCGGCGATACGAAAGTCAAAAGGAATTGAAAGTCAGTGTATAAATGCGTTTTAAGACGTGTTTGACAAAAGTTAGTTTTAAAAGTTCAATTACGGTCACATCGAAAAGTTATGCAAAATTTACTAATTTTCAACAACTTAAAAAAAAAAATATCCCTTTGTAAACGCAATGGTGTCTTGAAGTAGCTCATATGATTTAGTATCGATATGAAATATCTCGTGCCTGAAACATAATTACTTTCTTTAATTTTCTCTACACCGCAACGTCCATGTTGTGACTATGATGAGTGATTATTAGAGCCCACGATTTTTGGTGAAAAGAATTCTGCAACAGTTTGTTTCAATACCTTGTGTGCACAAATGCAGCTCTGCTTCTTGAGTATTGTCAGAATGTAGGCGTGGCTCATTTGACTAGTGCCAGCAGGGACAAGGTTACTGCGACACCACACGTCTGTGATTTGCGGGTTAAACCCCGAGACGCTGAGAATTTACAACAGCCAATCGCTGACCACGAAGCAGAGCTGCATATGTGCACATGAGGTATTGAAACAAATTGTTGCAGAATTCTTTTCACCAAAAATCGTGGGCTCTAGTGATTATGCAAAATCAGTGGGGCCTATTCATTTTCTTATTAAAAAAAAAACTGACAAGTTGCCAGATGTGTAAAAGTTGAACAGTGTAAAAAAAAAAAATAATTTTTACGGAACCAACACCTTTATGTAATCCAGGGGAGGAATTATGTCTCTCGCCTCTCTCTTTATTTTCTCATATTTGCATTTCAGGATGACATTGCTTTATTAGTAGGGGAAAACGTAGACCCAAACTGTCTAATCTCATTACAGTAGATAATTTTATTTTTATGTTCACCTTTCCATCTCTTCTGTATAACAAAATAAATCTTATTCCTCATCCCCAGCCAACGAATAGTTGGCTCGTCCTAGGACGCACTTTACACGAGATTTACATGTATCTTTGCCTCGTGTAAAAGGCTCTTGAAAGGCGACGACAGTCGCGAGGACATTTTAGCGGTCGCGAGGTGAGGTAGTCATCAGCGTGCGGGCACCGCGTGACGTCAGAAGGACTAGGCGTGACGTCAGCAGTTCTGATGAGATCCACGCGGTCCGGATACCTTTACAAAGGCCACCACTGAGCGGCTCGCAATACCGACAATCCGCTCAAGGTCTTCTGTAGTCCCACGCTTCTGTGGCGTCGCGCTGCGGTTCTGGAGACGGAACCCAATACTGCAACATTCACTCACTGTTACAGTTTCAGCAAAGTCGATTGATTTGAATTTATTTTTGTTTACTTATTTAATTCATGACAGCACAGTACATATATTTGATAACAATACTGTACTTCGTGATACTAAGTCATACTTAAGTAAATAACAGAAAAACAGAAAATTAAAAATTTTTTAATTTAAATGTACATATTAGTCACTTATTACCGAAATTATAAGTGACTGCTCTCAGTTGGAAACCTAGAGTTCATTTCCTTCCCCATTTTGTAAAGCCCGCTACGGGGTTTATCACGTTATTAAGATATATCATAGTACTATATGTATGGACAGTTTAACACACACACAGTCATGTGTGTATGTATGTATGTATGTATGTATGTATGTATGTATGTATGTATGTATGTATGTATGTATGTATGTATGTATGTTTGTGTGTATGTATGCATGCATGTATGTATATAAACACATACATATAGATTCCCGGCCGCTTCTTCGCCCGCGTGAACATTTTTAAGGGGAAATAATGTACTGACAGCTTATTACGTTAATGGGATATTGAAGACGTGGCGAAGAAATCATATTTTACGACTTTTCAATCCCAAGTACTACGATATCGCACCAAGTTTATGAGATATCGAGGGCATCGGAAAATTTATTTTACTCCTTTTTATTCCCTGTTTGTGGGTGCCTACGACGCAAGTGGATGTCTTTATTAAATTTTCATGTTTCAAATAGAAATTGTACTCTTCTGCCAGCTGCCACTAATATGTGCGTATATAATATAACAGCAGTTTCCCGTCGCCTTGGCTTACACGGGATTCGAAACAAGCCTCCTACCAACGTTTCAAACAACTACGGTACGCTAAGATTTATACACAACTGAAGAGATTTTCTGGATATACGCAATGCCAGCGAATGTCGATGAGTCACAGAAACCCACGGGTACAGAGAACTATACACAAAAAAAAAAATACGA
Source organism: Medauroidea extradentata (assembly GCA_003012365.1). Lineage (NCBI taxonomy): Eukaryota > Metazoa > Arthropoda > Insecta > Phasmatodea > Phasmatidae > Medauroidea > Medauroidea extradentata. Next base: position 141,443 of record PNEQ01060069.1, on the reverse strand, counting down.
GCAAAAAAAATAAAGAAAAGCCAGAAATTGCTGTCGTTTTCATCATGTGTAGACATTTTTGTTTTGTTAAAATGAATTAACTGCGTAAATGAAAGATGTCTTAAGACACGTCTCAAAGCAGTTAAGGCGGCAGGTGTGTGTTGACGTAGGCTGGAAGGACAGAGTGAATAACCTTTAGAACATGCTTTTTTATACGATATTATAATTGGACTGTATTTTTTAAAGTAGCAAAGTGTGGAAATTTAACAGTTCCATCAAAATTATTTTGCCTGAGGAATACGCAACTCATAATATCTCTACATGTTGAACATGTTTTGATACTGATAATATAAATAACGAATTTAATGTATAGCCAATTCTTCTTAAGGCCATGATTTTTCATTTATTTCAAACAGTTGTAAATAAATGGACTATTTTTTAACCAAATGATTTGAAAAAAATTTGAGACTGTTTACAGTCATACGATACACAATTTAGTAAGACCGATTTTTTTTCAAACAATGTATCGTTTGCTGGCAAAAAAAATAGTTTTGCTTCACGTTTTGATTGTTTGGACCACAAAATATGTTATATTTCAGGGGTAAAAATCTAATAATGCGATCGGTGTACTGCAACAGAAAAATTGAGATACAAACGATGATATAGAAGTGTTAAAACTGTAAGAATGAATTTTTGATATATGTATTAATTTGCGTTAAAAAAGTTTTGGAACCACAGCGAAACTAAAGAGCAAGGCTTTAAGAGGCTTATGCACCTGACGCATGAATGGTGTTGTAGCTGAACATATTCAACATATGTTTATCTACGAAAAGAACTCACGGTTAAAACTAGGCTTCTATCATTTAAAACATGCAACGTGCTTATTAGAAACATTCTTGGAGCCCCTCAAAGTTAATAATAACGGCTTTTTTCTAGACAGCTGTAACTAAAATAATACCACCCGGATTAGTAAACCAAGCTGTTGGAAGCATGCGTTGGACTTAACTATAAAAGTTTCACAAATAAAATTGTATTTTCGCCGCTTTAAGTCCCATAGGAAAAAAATTAGTAAGAAAACACTCTACGCCAGTTTGGCGTGCCGCGATTAGAAGCGATGCTGTTACCATCTAGTGTGGAAAGCTGAACCTTATTGCTTCACTGTATACGCTCATTAAACGCGGAAATTTACATCCAGTGTATAACCCTTCTGACTCGAAATAAAAAATAATAACTTCCTGAGAAGTGCGTATGTACGTAATATTGCAAATATTTCTCCATCTCTGTACAACTCGCTTGCAAGATACAGAAGTGCTGTGAAAGCCTTGAAAATCCTGCTGTTGTAGTTGAAGGAAAAAGAACTGGAAGTAGGAGGTATAAAGAAAGAGGGAGAGAGGCGAAGGGCGACTTTATTGGCGAGGATATTACACAACAGCTCAACACACAGCGGATCTAATAACGTGGCACAACTGGGACGGAGGGAAGAATTATGTCGATAAAGGAGAGCAGGAGATAATCTGCTAGGGGCACAAATGCAGTAGAGACGAAGGAAATGAAATAAGGGCATAGCAGTCTGCTGGAGAAACAGTTGCAACAAATTCCGTTGGCATGAGGGTCCCATACAACTTGTCTCCGGAAACGCCAAGGCGCGGAAATTTAAGGATTATTATTTATGCAAAACATCTTCGCATTAGAGGGAAGAAAATTTACGTTCACATGTAAGTAAAATTATTGGATATTTCGTAGGCAAATCTGCATCCATAAACTGCCGCATATAAACATGCACAAAACATGAATCCTGAAATAAATTGAGAACGAAAATATTAGTGGTAAAATATACGAAGTGGCAACACAACATGAAGAAAGTTCCATTACGCGCTCCATATCCAGGTATTATTTGATGAATGTTACGTCGAGTAAACGTTGAATAATGTAAGAACTGCTCGGGATTTTAACCTTCACCCATAGTATACAGGTCAGAACAGTACTACTAAGATAAGTAAGATATCTGTGTAGCGCAAGAGGAGACTTTTGCCACACTGTGCATATAAAACGCCGTCGTACAATATTCTAGTACTGATATTTCCGTCTCCAGTTTGGCTCAGTATTCGCTCTTATCACACGGTTGTTTCAGGACTGCCTGTTTATGACTGTTAGTGTGTCTGCAACGTATGTATGTGTTCCTGTACCATTCGTCCAGTTGAGAGAAAACTTCGGTGAGTTGTTCATTTGCCCGCGACAAAAAAAAAACGTTTAGAGGGGAAGGGACAGGGAAAATCGGGAAACGGGGGCAGAATGGTGTACTCAAAGCATTTAGTTATATTTGGTTTTTTTTAACGGTCATTACAGACACTGAACATTATTTTCCACCATTTGTAATACTCAGCTAGGCTATTTTTTGTTTTACACATTTTTTTAAAATAAATAACTTGTTTTTGTGATTTGTAATTTTTAATAGATATTAATATCAGTAATAATGATCACTTCTATAAATTGGGAAATTTTTCTAACGTCATTTTGTAAATTTTTTTTTTTTGTAGAGGTGAAGTTGAAAACCCCACGTAGGAAAACGCTGACAATAGAAGGATAGCAAAAATTTACATAAATTGTTTTGAAAAAATTTAAAGTCCATTGTTTCAGTTCTATGTAGCCTATTTTGAGTTGTTGCAGTCTTAAACTAGACCTTCGATGAATTAAAACGATCAGAAGTAGTGGCTCCTATTACAGTTTACATGTTTCTCGCTTTTAATGAATAATTATATTTATTACATTGGCAAATATTGTAATAGGACTGACCAACCGCACAAATGATTTGATGGGTCTAGGAAAGGATGTTGAATTTGGAAGAGAATGTGCCATAACTAATATGCATTTACCCCAGGCTCTAGATGGTGCATTTGAATCCTCTACTAACCGATATCATCGATAGTCGTTCTTACTACACTTCAGCGTTCCCGTTTTTGTATTTTTAATACGTTTGTGAGACGAAAATATCGTAGAACAGGATATATGATTTTCGTTCATAAAGGAGGGAGTAACTTCTTTCAATCAATGGTTTTTAACGTAATTTCAGCTGCTATTTTTAACAAAAGTATTAATTGCAATTTTTATTTAAATTCGATTTCAACTTGTCTTAGATCATTCCCAAATCCATTTTAATAATATTCTCTTGTAGTCTTGTAATTAGTTTTAAAACTTTTTACTTATAGACAGGAGTACCATAGTGTATTTTGAACTTTGAAGCCTTTTTCATCACAAATACCAAAAAGAACTCTTAAATCATATTCTAACAGAAAACTACTATATTGTAACGTGACCTAGTTTTGTAGACCAAATTTATGCAAAGTTTGCTATTTCAGTATTTAGTAATTAGTATGTAGCATATTCATACCTTGTCAAGCATGAAATATTCGACAACGTTACAATGAATCTAATTACTATATTAAGTTATTTTATTGGAGAGAAATCGGGACTTAAAATACGACATAATTATAGTTAATTTTATTTTAAAGGGTTTATTAACGTCCTCCGACTTAAGGGCTTGGGCCTAGTTTCTCGGCTTTCCGGCGAATTATTTTTTAAAATCCATACGAGAGTTGATATCGTAAAATTGCTTCGTAACATTGTTGCAAATTGGTTTTACTATGCAATGTAATTTTACGAGACAAACTGTATGATGAGTATAGCTAATTTATCAATTAAAGGGAAATTTCGTTAATTAACTAATTAGCAACTATTTTGCAGTCTTCTGACTCGACAAAATTAGATTATGTAGTTTAAATCAGTCATAACAAAGTTACGAAGCTATTTTACGATATCGGCTCCCATTTATGTTTTAAAATAATTGTCGTTAAATGCGAAGAAACTCGGGTTCATGCCCTTATTAAACGACGACGTACAAACTACCTAAACCTAACATATATGCCCGTGGTGGGATTCGGAACTCAGGACCTCTCGCACCGTAGGCCGGCATGCTACCAACCACACTACGAATGCCAGCGGTATAATTAGAATGCGTTTTGTAGCTTTTTTAAAGCTTCTTTTGTGGCCCGTTTGTCGCCATACACATTTGCGGTATAGTACGTGGTTGCTAGTAGATCCAGCAGGTTATTTCATCCGTAACTCACATCGTAAGGACAGGGAAATCGATTTCCATCGCACTTTGAGTGGAATTAGAATGTTACTGCATCGTAAAATCTCGTCGCAAAAAAAAAAAAAAACCTCTTCGGTATTATACGGGCAAGAACGATCGTTTCAGTGATATCTGTGCTACTAAATTCCACAAAATGCTGTGCTCACTTGCACAAAAAAAAACGGTTACAGGTATTTCAAATTTGTTACGTCTGGTAGAACTCATTCTTTAATATTTTGTGTCGTGACGATGTACGGTGATTCATAAGGCAGATTCTTCATCACAAACAAAAACATTACATCATCGAATCTCATGTATCTACTCTCGGAAGTATACAGCAGCGCTCCTGGTGGCTGCTGTACCGAAGCACTACCAACCCTGATTTATTTACGAATTTTTTCCGTTACTAGTTTCGTAACCTGGATTTCATTGCTATCTCAAGCTAACAGTAAATTGCGTGTATACAAACAACTCCTTGTTATACGTAGAAAGCATATATGACCCATTTTCCTGTTCTCAAAACTTTTTTTATTTTCATTATTATTATTTTTCTAATTTGTTCCCAATTACTCCGATAGAAATGTATATTGTACAAAAAATGTAAACTTTTGTAATGCATGCGATATTATGCCATTTATCTAATTTCTGTATATCTTTGGTGAATTGTTGTGCGTGCGCCCGTGAAGGTTTCTGATAAAGAATACAGAGATAATTGCCCGTAAGGAGGGGGAGGGGGGGGGGAAGCAAAACAGTACGGAAGAGAAGGTGCCCAAAAATGTCGTATAATGTATTTCTATGACGGTTATTAACGGCCCTGAACCTCATTTGGCACCAATGGTATTTCCCAAACATTATTTGTTTCAGAATATTTTTGTAGAAAATTAAAATGTCTTTATCGTAGTTTATTTGTTGTAATATTGCTAGAGTATTAATATTGTTGCTTATGTGACATTTGAAGTGCCGAAACATTTTCATCAAAAACATTTATTAAAACTTTTTGATACTCATTTTCTTAAAAAAAAAAAGTTTCGAAAATATATTAAAAATAGAAAAAATTACACTTATTTTTGCGAATTACTTAAGATAGTCTGGAGTACGTAGACTGCATGTTTACACCTCACAAAAATTAACTAAGCTGAAAACCACGCGAACGAAGTCATAAATGACAGCTAGTTAAAGTTATAAATATATTCTGCTCAAGTACATGAAATGTAAATTCTCAAGTTCCTCTGAATTAAAAAAGATAAAGACTGAGATTAAACTTTAGAGCAGTAAAACTATGCGCACGGGGTTTTAAAAAATAATATTTTAAAATTAAAAATACATAGGTACAGGTTTGAGCACATATTCTATGTAAACATAAAGTGGAAATATTTGTGGAGTAGGCCTACTTCTTGATATTGGGAGTTTTAATTTTGACTTCGCAATATATTCCGGAACATAACATTAAAATCTACTGCTGCCATTGCTATTTGTAGTATAGAGTATAGTTAGTAAAAGTGCAACATATTTAGACATATTTTGATTTCCCATTATTTTAGTCCTTAGAATTGTTTGCAGATATTTTATCACAAATTTACTAAATATAGGTGATAAAGATAACCCTACTTAAACTCTGTGCCCAGTGTGTCATTTTTCACCAAAATCTAGCATCACTTTAACACATTCAAGATTTGAAAGTTTTTACTTTCAGGATTTAGTGATTTAAGATCATAAAAATATAATTATACTACGAGTTTTACTGAAAAATTTCGCTTACATTGTAAACACCCACATAAATAATTATAATTTTTATTAATGTCTCATACAAATCTAGAAAAAGGTTTATTTTAGGTCATCCGTCTCTTGCAGTTGATTTATATAACTGTGAATTAGCGTACGTTTTTTAGCCTTCGTATGTTTTAAATTAAGATTTAATGTTTTGCCATTTTTTTATAATTACATCCATATATTCTATATAAAGCAACGTGTGAATCATGCAATAAATTTATACCAAAAGTCTTAACTATTTAGTTGTGTTTTTAACAAAAGTGTAAGGTATCGATTAACATGGTAATATAGCATAATTTTAAAACATGTATAGTCAACTACATGAAAGTTTGACTCTCGCACATTTCCAAACCTATTTTGTTAGTTTGCAAACCATTATTAAGCTTATGCTTTTACTATGTAAACTATTACAACATTGAGACGCCTGATCGCCATCTTAAAGCATTTACCATAGAAGCAAGTGAGACTTGTACAACTGTATGCTCGTCATCAGAAACAAATAAGGAACATTATAAAACATAATTTATTAACTTTATCAATACGATCACCGCAAGAAATTGAGTGTACTTTTGCGAAGAGACGTTTCTAGACAAATAAATTCAGTGTTGTAAACCTTTAAATTAGTAGGAAGTTGTTTTTATTGACATATTATCTTCTGTGTAAAAGTTAATAAAAACTTTAAATTGGGTTTAAGACAAATAGAAATTATGTTTTTTTTTACAAAATGTTTGGCGAAAAGTGTATCTTGGCGTATAGTCGCATTAATGGCACGTGTTACAACCTTCTGAACTCGTTATAATAGCCTACGAACGTTTTTTATACGGCTAAACTTTATAATTCTGGTGACGTTATGTTTCAAGTTCGTTGAAAAATTTGCTTATTACAGGCCAACAAAATCTTTATTATTCATTGCACCAATTTTTAAATAATTTTCGAAAAAACCTATCCACTGGTATTGGCTGTCAATTCTGAGTTGTTCATTGCTGTTATTGTAATAATTTTGAGACAGTCATTTTAGTGTGGTTAATTAAAAAAATATTCAAAATTCATTTATTATAATTATATTTCAAAGCAAACCATTCTTTTTTCATTTTAAAGTTTATTGGTCTTAAAGCAACGATATTTCATACAAGCAAAGTAATTACAAATACGAAAACGATTGTCATCGGTAATTTAAATTATTAAAAATATTAATTGAGAACCAGCATGTTTTTAATTGTAAAGCAGCGTGGCGTTATTTACAGAAGAGGTTTTTTTAACGTTTGATATCTGCTAAAAATTAAACATTGTAACAAGAAGTGTGGAAGTTTAGATATTTATTTTTTGTTATTCATAGTTATAGGCACGATTATTTCGCGTATTGATTCTAGGACAGGTAGAACGTCAATAACGTATACTTCACTCATCCTCCTGTGATTAGGCGAGAGCGGTTTTAACACATATTTGGGAACTGCAAGCCAGTTATAAATAAGGAAATAAGTCATGGGTATATCACGTTCTACATGTTTGTACTGTTAGAAGCCAATGGATAAACGGCTTCAGCCGGTACACGTACAGAACTGAGAAGTCTAGACTGTTGCCAGATGAATACGCGAAATACTCGTGCCTCTATTCATAGTAGAGTCACGTGACGTCCCCTAGCAGAAACGTCCAGTACAAACACGGCGTCTTTGCTGTATGAATTCGTTTTTCTTCTTCGCGAGTCGTGCAGAGAAATGAGGTAGGGTCCCTCCCGGCTGAGCACGCCACTGCGGAGAAGTAAAACCGCAGTTTTTATCTATTCATGATTGCACAGTCGCAGGGCTGAAAATTTTATCACGTCGTTACGTTACGAAGAGAAGTTTCATGCGCGAGGTTCCCTCGAGAGTTACCCGGCAATATCGCCGAGTAAAGATGAGACGTTATGGCGAATGGAAACAGTCTGACCGAGATTCGGGACCTTCATTGTCGTTTTACCCGGTGGTCGCGTTTAACTACGCTTCGAGATGGCAGCAGTAACCCAGCTTGCTACGCGAACAATTTTGACAAGTTTTGACGTGGAAATATTTCTTGGTCGCGGTTATTCATTGGCTTTAAATAAATGCAAGAACTGGTGTACGTGAGCAACACCCGTATGTACGTATTAACTTGTGAAAGTATGTATGCTTATATGTATGAATGCACATGTGTACGTGCGTCTGTATGTACGTAGGCATCTGTATGTGTGCCTATGGTTGTATCTAAACTTGGGATTAATGGTTAAAACAATTAACGATTAAAATTAATCGTTAAAAATTCGGGTAACTTTTTAGCTTAATCGTTACTTTCAAAACTAGCCCAATTTTAAATTTTTAATCGTTAAAACTATTGGCTAGCGATTAAAAGTAACGAGTTAGTTTCTGCAAACCGATGAATGTACTAGAAAATAACTGGATGGCTTCAGAGTCCAACACCGACACACAATATTAAGGGGCCCGCCTCGTTGCCATAAAATCACACTGCAGCGTGTTTGAAGAAAAAGTTTTACACCGAAACCTATACACGTGTGTTCACGCCGTTTCTCTACGAAATGAACACACACTTCAGACGACTGCCCTTAAGTACTTTCAAGACAACACACGTATTAGAAATCCCCTTTTAGGGCACGTCAAAATGGGTTAAAACGGGGTTTTCAGGCTGCTATAGCGGAAAATATACTAGCCGAATACATGTGAAACCACTTAAGGATAGTGAATTGGACTTTAGTAAATTGATTTCGTAAAGAAAACAATAGGGTCAGCACTTAAAGTCCCATAGGAAATTTGTTTTTTTCGCAAAGACTGCACGCCTTAAGCGTAGAGGCGACGCACCGTTGTATGGCCCATACGACGTCGCCCTTAGCACCATACCTCACTCACGCAAACACATGTGCCACGAAGTGGGTCCCTTAACATCAAAAATAGCATTTTAGATTTATACACCGAACATTACACAAATGACACCTATCACATCTACACGATGCAAGCTGAGTCAAACGCACGTGATACAGTACGTGGCGCCACAGTCACGTTTGTCTCGACCAGTAGGTTGATAACATAGCAACATTTTTTTTTTTTTTTTTTTTTTTTTTTTTCGGAAACGAAGGAACACAAGAGCGCGACTTACTTTGCTGGTCTGGTGCAGCGCGCAATGTTTGTAAATATTACTTTAATCTGTTATTTTAATGGTTTTTATTTCTAACTTTTACTATGTCACAGTAGTGGGGAATTTCTTTCTTTTTTCAGAAACTGAAAGAAGTGGAAATTTTTTTATGGTTTTCAAGGTGTTAAAGTAAAGAATTTTTTGGTAATGTGGTCATGCGTGTGTAACGGTTTATTTTTCTCCATACAAATACAGTTAACATTTTAAAAATTAACTTTTAACTTAAATCAGTTGATTTTTAAGGCACTAACTTTAAAGTTAATCGATTAGATTATTTTGGTTAACTTTGCCAAGTCTGGTTGTATCGACCCATACACATTTAAACACTAGATTATATTGTATCATTAAAAAATTTTATGAACGTGATTTATAGCTAGGGACCGTACGCAAGTTTTCGCGAAAATATTTTTACACCACTTTGTTTTAAAGCATTGCGTACACATGTGCATTTCTACTTTATGACTGTTGGCGGTGTGTATTTCTGTAGAGGCATCGCTTATTTGAATGTGCCAATTAGAAAAAGGAAGGTGCAATCTCACATGTCCGTGATTAGCGGGAAGAAACCCAAACCGCTACGATTTAAAAACATTCTATTTACTAGAGATTATGGCTTGCTGGGATTCAACGTACGTTCAGCTTTTCATAAACTCACTGGCTATTACTCGTACGTGGAGCTGTTACCCTATTTGACTAAGCCAATAGGAATCCTGATATTTAGAGACCCAGAAATTTCACGGATTTAACTGAGGAAATGTTAGATTTCTAAGTCATTTATATATTGGAAACTTTTTCGATCGGATCATTGTTAATTTAACGTAACCTTGAGGACAGCGAACCAATGGCCGACATGCATAAAAACACTCATGGACTCCCGCGCTATATCGTCAAATGTTCAAATGCTCACTAACTGGAGCAGCATACAATGTACAAGTAGCTGAGGAAATAGTATATACAAGACTGTGGAGTCCAGCCTTCTGGTCGTTGAACCCACGAAATATCCGGGACTCTACCGATATTGTAACATTTCATGTATGTCCTTGGTCTGCAGACAGCTACGGAGTGTCAGCCGTATATCACCCAATCATACACGTGGAGAGAAATCGCGGTGTTTTCAAGGGTATGTTGGCACAAAATACCATCGCGATATACCATCATTTCTATATATTACTTACTGACCACTGAGCAGAACTGCAGGTGAGCACGTTGATGCAAAGATCTTTTCACGAAAACTTCCAGTCTCTATTTATGAACTTTAAAGACAGGAATATTTCGTGAATTCAATGACCGGCATGTTAGAATGCACTGTCCTGTGTATATTCAAGACCTGATCATTAGAGGCACGTCAATTTCGCGGATTCATCTGGCAGCAGCCTAGACTTGTCAGTCCTATACACACACTGGCCACAATCGATTATCTGTTGGCTTATAACCGTACAAGTAGGTAGCAAGCGATAGCACTTCACATTATTTCCTTATTTACTACACAGTAAAAAATTTTTTGTACTTTTACAAAAAGGTTTTTTTGGAAACCAGTTTCCAAAAAAAGTTTTTTGTAACACTACGAAAATATTTTTTTAAATTTACAAAAATCTTGTAAATTTACAAATTTCTTTGTATATTTACAAACATTTCTGTAAATCTACACACAAATTTTGTACATTTACAGCTAATATCTGGTTCACTTTACAATAACTGCTTGTAGTGTTACGAATTTTTTTTTTGGAAACTAGTTTCCAAAAAATTTTTTTGTGAAAGTACGAAATGTTTTGTAAAATGTGAAAGGTCTCCTGTGTTTATTTTGTTTCAATTCGAAAAGTCTGCTCATTAGCATTATTGTACTAGTTCCCAAAGTTGTTTACGATATATGTAACCACTGTAAAGGGTTTATGACATCTTACTTTTATTATCTGACTGATAATGTTCTGATATTACGTTACAAGAATTTCCTTGTAAATGTACAAATTTTTTTTTACTGTGTACTGGCTTGCAGTAGTCAAACGCGTTTCGTAACAGCAGCCAGTAAGTCACAGACATGACAATGAAGTATACATAATTGTGCGTTCAACCTGACCTGGAATGTATCTGCGAAATTTACGTACTGTATTTCTGCTGATCATTTGTCCACTATCTGCTACTCAGTGGAACAACAGACAATGAACGAATAGGCGCAGCTTGAATATGCATAGGACAGTGGATTCCAACAGGCAGGTCATTACCTCGCAAATTTTTCCTTTCCTATTAGAGGCACGTTGGTCTGGCAACAGCCTATACTTCTCAGTCATATTCACATACCAGCCAAAGTCGAATATCCATCGACTTCTAACCGACAATCGCCCAAGATAGTAGCATGTGCTATTTTCACGAATAATTTCGTTATTTATTAACGGATTGTAGTCGCCAAAGACGTGTCAAAACCGCTGTCGCCTAGTCACAGAAGTTACTGTCACATGGTGTACTTTCTTAACGATTAACATAACCTAGAATCTTTACGCTAAATACTCGTACCTCTATCTGTACTTGATTAAATACTTGGAGTCGTACATTTACGAATAAAGTGAGTTCATTTGCAAAATGTTTGGTGGTACATAAGATGCGCTCATTAACTGTGATTAACATGAAAGATAATCAAACGTATTACGGTCAAATAACTACTCTGGCAATTTGTCTGGCTTTGAATAATATGGTTGTGGGCAATCAAGTTGCATTATTCTTCCAAATTAAAGCAGTGACTCTACAATATTTATCATTTAATAAACTACTCACATGCTTCTGTTTATTTGTTGTTTTTAGTTGTGAGAAACGTATTTTGTAAGTGTATGAGTGTGCAGAAACCATATACCAAAATGAGGGGATGGTAAAAGAGAAGTTAATGGGTACTGCTGTCAATGAGAAATTTTTAACTATGTGGGACCTGTACAAGTTTCGCTCTTTTTAACAACAATAGTTTTAAGTGTCGACATAGTTAAATTGAACTATTATTTTTCTCCGCCATAAGAACTCTCAAATCTTCAATTGAATTCCTAAAAAGTGTCACATTGCAAGGTGGCGCTAATGCGAATGGATAGAATATTCCTCTTACTAAACGAGTTCAGTTAACGCAATGTTTCCCTAGCTTCGAATGATATCTCATTACAGTCACAACTTGTTCAAAATACAGATTTCGCATGTAATTTCAAACCAATCTTACGACGCATAGCGAATAAAATTGAAATAACTTATAATGAGTAAAATCTTATCATATTTAGCTCGTATATTTATTCGTAAATTCTCGTTGCAGAGAGATTGCATTACTAACGAATTCCGCGGATGTACTGACATAAAAGAATAATGATTTTATGACTTATATAAAATTTGACTGACTACATGAATACTTTTATTTAAATAGATTTTACATTACAACTTGGTCTGAAGAAGGAAAGAAAGCACATAGTGAGGAAACAAAAGAAGTGAGTTGGCTGAGAGATGCTAACATTAATTAGACACTTCGCGTCGTCCACTAAGACATGTGAATTATGTAATAATAATAAAATTATAATGAAAGATGTTACAGTAAACTGTATCCCAAGATACGAAGCATTAAATACAGATCACTGATGCGCTGAAGATCTATTGATACGTATCCGTTGAAAAAAAAAAAAGAAAAAAAACAATCATTCCTATTTTAGTTTTATAATGATACGTTACGATATAAGAAATTATATTTTCAGCATATTCATTCAAGTAAATTATAAAATACAGGGGAAATACAGAAAATAAAATTTTAAACTTATTATTTTATGGTGGATTTTGTTGCCAGTTTGCAATGTTTTCCTTAGGAAGTGTATATGGTAACATCAGGAAACATTTAAGGCCATGCTCTCTTATTATGAATATTAATTTTTTACGCCTAAAGGAGAAAATATATCGAAATTCTGTTTCACAGTTTTGTTTAAAATCGTATTCTCCACGTTGCCTAATTTTTCAAGGCGGTAATTACTATGTTTTTAGCTAATTATGTAACTATCGAAATTCTGGTTAGTTGACTTTTTAGTACAAACCGTTTAATTTCTTGTTTTGAAAAAAATAGCTGTCACGACAAAAATAACATCTTAAATAAAATTGGCCAAACAGATTTTTTATACCTACTCTCCTTTAATATCTTTAATATATAGCCTATATATACATGTATAAATATATATATATATATGTGTGTATTATATATATATATATATATATATATATATATATATATATATATATCATAAAACCAGTATAATCAAGAACTGACTGCGAACCAAGATACGTCTACATGCATCAGCTTGATAAGTGGTAATGTTAGGTACCATTACCACCAGATGCAAGTAATATTTCTAATGATCGTACTAAGCCCTTGTTAATTACTGATTTAATTTTGGCTTGAAACACTTGCATCTCGTTTTACGGCGGTCCTTCAATTTATTCTCCGTCTTCTGCTGATTAAACATTTTGAAACGGCTCAGCATCGTCTGGAGAACTTGTTACGCAAGAAGAAGTTTCGTCTAGTTTTACAACGTCGAGCGTAAATACGATCGCGGCCTGTCAACGCCGCAGACATAGCTCTAATTATGTAAACTCCAGTCTCGCTTGTTGAAGGAAGTGATTTAATTAAAAGTTTCATTAAGGACTCCTCGGCGGTTAGCGAGGTGTAAAGTTTAAAGGGCGTTGAAACAAACCGTGTTTTTAATCTGAAATTGTAGTTAAGAAAACATGAAACTCTGCTATGGTCGGATAGGGTGAATTCAACAGACGGTATGATGATTGGAGGGAAATTTTTCCCAACAACAGTTAATTAGCAAAGCAATAATAAATAAAATTATTACTCGCAGTTTTAATGAAAGCTTTTGCTTCTAATTTCGCTTCGTGCAATTATTTCCATTGCACAAAACATCGAAAAAAAAAAAAAAAAAAAACAACAACAACCGTAAAACTTGTGATTAAAATAAAGCGAATCGTATTAGTACGTGCGCAGCATATTTAATACATTTTGTGGTCGGTTAAATGTTTCAATTTTACCAGGAGTTTCCAAAGCCATGACACGTCCTTAAATGAGGTATTTATTTACAAACTTAAACCTTAGTTTGCAAACGTCACATTCACGTCAAGTGCAAATATGCCAGTTGAATAGTTATTTGCTAAAGTGTTTTTTTAGGAATGCATGGCAAAGAACTATGAAAAATTCTGCGCAACCGTATAGTGAAAAATCACTGTTTTATGTTTATTTTGAAAAAAATTTCGTTTGTTTAACAAAACTGTTCTGTGCCACATAAAAAATGCATTAATTTCAACCAACAGTAGCACGTTTTAAAACCGCCGCATGATCTTAGTATACAATCAATGTTCCTAATATTTTTATAAAATTAAAATTATATATTTTTAATTGTTTTAAGTATTTAATGAATATAATATATAAAAAAAGTTAATTTCACAGCATACTGTCGTAGAATAACGGGCATTGTTTTTACGTTGTCGATATATACGGAATATTCAGAAAATAATAATTTTTCTCTGTTTTTAAATTTATACATGAGAATGTGTTACGATTGTAAAATATTGTGAGAAACTTTGCCTGCCCATATAATGGTGCGATAATTACATAGTTATCTATATTTTCAAATTTTGAATAGTTTGTTAAACGCTGGAAACACATTGGTAGAAGTGCAATTGGCATTTAGTATGATCGAACTGTATTTTTCTTGAGCTAACAATTTGCGATTATTATTTCGTGTAAAATGGAAGATTTATTGATAGTAAAAATAAGTTTTTTATTTTTGTTTTCAAAAACATATGTTACAAACTATCACAAGTAGTTGGTTATAAGTTGGAAAACACATATTTGGCATTTAGTGTAAGTTGGTTCCACATCGTTTAACATCACGGAATACGCATCTTGTCATAATATGATAATGATGTGAATATGTGGTTGATAATTTGTTAAGAAATTAGTTGGTACTGTTATGTTCCGCACTTTAGTCAAACGTTCTGCATATTATAGACCAACTTAAAGATGGTACTGGGATTTGGGTTCATTTGTATTTCAGACTTAAACATTGTTCTTTATTAAAGAGTGACATTTTTAAAATAATGTTTATGCTTTGAACACGACTTCACAGCATATAAAATGATGCTTAATGGAAAAAGGTTAATGCTTAACATTGTTAAAATAAAATTATAAGTGTGCTATTATTTGTGAGTACAGCAGTATAAAAAAACTATGTAGAGTCTAATACGTCAGCCCAAAATTCAAATAAAATTGTATAACTAAGAAAACAATTCATAATCCATGTACATTTTCCGAAACTTTATTAAAATATAATTACTGTAAACAGGGACAACCCAACTGTTTAATGAGATCACACGCAGAAACGTCTTAACACTCAGCTAAATTATTTTATTTCCATTGTTTAGTTAAAGTTACAGTGAAATTTCAGTGTAAAGTACTTTAGTTTAAAGTACCTTTCTTTATATAGTACTTTTACTAAAATCTCCACGAGGTTTTCGTTTAATAATTTTTCAGTATAAAGAAATTTTAATATTAAGTGTGAAATGTCAAGTTCCCATCCTGTTCTTAGTAACGAGATGTCACCGTAAATATTTTTGTAGATTTTAAGAAAAATTTATGTATCACGACCGGTGTCTGCCAGCAGCGAATTATTAACTAATATCTATCAGATTATACGTATTCCTTTGATGTCTAGCTTGCCATATTCTGTGACGACGTAATTAATGAGTTCATGCTGCCCCACTGAAATGATTTTGTGACGCACTGTACACTCAGCTAGTTTGCATATCGAAAAACAGTGTTAGGAGCATAGTGATAAAAGTAGTAACAAAGTCGTAAATGAAAGATGTAGGCGTTTTCACGGACCACAGTAGATGACGGTTGTAAGAATGAATACTCAAGTATGTATTTACTGTCAGGTAAGTCTTAAATACCCAACTCATGTAGCCTCGAAATGCCGTTATGTATTCTCTGACATGGCTTCATGAAAAGCTACTCCGCCCCTGACTTGACGCAACGGCGTCGGTTATCTTCCAGAGAAAGTTCTTGGAGTGTTTCGAGAAGTGAGGGTGGCAGGTCAGTGTGTTGTGAAGCCTGGCGAGAGAGGAAGGCCAGGAGATAATAAAGTCAGTCTAACTTAACGTCTTCTCTCAACTTGAGACCTCCTAGACCCCAAAGTCACGTGGCATGTTGTTAGGATCCATGACGTACCGCCTAGTTTAAACATAATGAATGGCAGGTCACAGAGAATAAGGTTCAGTAGAGCCAACCGTATATATGTTCGTAGATGGCGAAACAACTGTGTAAACGTGGAATCAACCAAATATATTGTTGCCTGGCTGATTTTGTTACCTCAACAGGTGGGTTTAGTTCTGATAAGCACTAATTTTGTTAGACCGACTAAACCAATTTGTTACGATTTTTCACAGATTGTTCAGCCAACAGAAATGTTGTTGGATAAATAATATTTTTGTTTCGCCATATACAAACTTACGTATGGTTAACTGTGAGACGTTGGCAAGCAGGCAACCTGAGCAATCACACAGTTTGCTAACCGGGCCAACCCAGTCACAGATTTAAAGATATACATAGGCACAGTGCGACAGTGGAACTACCCACTTCAACAAGGATACGACTTGACACACACGGCGCGATATAGGTGCATGTGAAGCTGTAGGAAGTGGTCATCTGCTCCATATCGACGCCTGGGTCACAACATCACCCTCCACATATCTTACTCGTCTTAATACCACTGTTCTGACCCGCATATTATGGATGCCCTATCAGACCATACATGATTCTACGTTCTGCAACATGACCCCTGAAAACTTTACTATTAAAATGCCTATAACAATAGACCCCTGATTTCCGCGAAAAGAATTTTGCCCTACTTTGATTCAATGAGCTACGTGCACACCTACAGTTCTGCTTCGTGGTCAGTGATTCAATATTTCAATCCTCCCGAGCCTTGGGATCCTACCGGCAATTCTCAGACGTGTGGTGTTTCAAAAACGTTATTGTTAATTGGCTCAGTCAAATGAGATACGGCTCTTCACATAGACACGTAGCCAATAAACAAGGAGCAGAATTGCAGATGTGCACGTAAGGCACTGAAACAAACTGAGGTAAAATTCTTTTCGCAAAAAACAGGTGTCCCTACCTATAACAGAGACTTAAGTAACGTCTGCAATATTCGCTTCCCCAAATACAAAGGGAAATTATAAGGGATAGGAGAATTTTCGTGCGGTTCAGTGACCTATAGGATTGACATCGGTGTTCTATCTACACTCCTACCTCAACTGTCGACCCATTTCCAACGTCTTCTGTAATGAGCCCTACCTGGATAAGGCAAAGTTTCCACTTGACGTGTTTAAACAGTATCCCGAGTTAAAGTTGACAAGCAACCCAAAAGTCACAAGAGAAACGTCTCGATTTACACATGGTTTGTCGTTCCTTAAATCTGCTCTTGGTATGTCAAAATAAAATGGCCGCAAAAATAAAATCGGTAGACAACACTAAAAACACGTTGAACTGGAACTGTACGTATGGCGTTCAAAATATTGGAAAACAAATTACAGAACGAATTTTGTCGATTTTCGAAACGAAGTGATGAGATGGAGATTGAGAATTACATTTTATTGCAATTTTATGGTGAATACAATCGTTATTTATGTTAATTCTTCGGTTCTACTTCACACGGTAGTTTTATTTTTACCCTGAACTTTTGTCGGGGTGTACAATAACGTAAAGAAAACGGTTGCTGCCGCGCCTCATTTACTGAAATATGTAATAGATGTAAAAATTTTATAGAATTATTTTGAATAAACGATATATTAAATCCCTAAATCAGTCGATGATATTTTACAATATCCCGGCTAACTATGGTGATCGCGAAAGCCTTGGAACACGATTCACTGACCCTCCATAGTTTTAACAGGTTACTTTTCGTGGACGTATATAAAGTGGATTTTAGAAGGAATTAATTTATTCGCACATTGTTTCCTTCAATGTTGACTGGCTCAGAGTTCAACAGTTCTTGTCTTATTCACAGTGTAAATGAAGATCAGAATGAGTAGATGTAAGGAGTTTTGGTGAAAATAATTATGCAACATTTTGTTTCAGGGCCTCGCGTGCACATCTGCAGCTCTGTTTCATGGTCAGTGATTGGTTGTTTGTAACTCTCAACATATTTGTGATCTACCCGCAAATCACAGACGGGTGTTGTCGCAGTGATGTTATTCTCATTGGCACAGTCAAATGAGTGAAGCCTCTACACGAATGCTCGCTGACAATAACTACATACCAGAGCTGCAGATGTGAACGTGAGGCATTGAAACAACATGTTGCATAATTATTTCCACAGAAAATCATTGCCTCTATGAATGAATATTACGTCACGAATATGTGTCAAACGTGGTACCCAGTGATTAATACTATTTACGTATACTTTTCCGGCATACAGTTCATTTGTGTTGTGTGAAATTTGTGTTTTATTTTCCATAACAAATGAATGAGTGGTCTTCTTACACTCTCGGCTGAAAGTAATATGTTGGGGAAATTTGTGTTAGCTACAACAGTTTTTCAAGCAAAACGATAATGTAGAAAATAAAGTTTTTCCTACTTTCCTGCCACAGAGACGCAATTATTTTGCATGGCAGTGGTGGTCTTGTCTTCTAAACGCATACACATTCAATGTATTAACAATAATCGAATTTAGCGTATGATTACTAAGTAATCGTATTTTGGCTGTCCAAGTAATTCCAGATAATATTCTCATATTTCCTATAATTCACGTCAAAACACACTAACACGATGTTTAGTGTGCATTTTTATAGCGAGCGCTACCTGTATATGTCCTATAACTAGAGACGGAAAAATTCGCGGGTACACTGGCATGTAGGCTAGATTCCAAGAATATCCGTGAACTCAAGCAGACAACATCTGTTCATTAGCTGCTCGCTACACATTGGTATAGGGCACGTTAAGGTATATATTTATATTATTGAGTCAGAGACTTTCAGCGGATGTCAAATAAGTCAGGGACCAATTGCGAAAGTGACACGAACTTATAGTTACTGAAATTCTTGCGTGTGTATGATAGAAAACGCGAATATTTCAGGTCCCTACCTATAACTAGAGGCACGATTATTTCGCGTATTGATTCTGGGTCAGGTTGAACGTCAACAGTGTATACTTCTCTGTCATTACTGTGATCGGACAACAGTAGTTTATATACACATCTGACGACTGCAAAGCAGTAAGGAATAAGGAAATAAATAATTGTGAACTCACGTGGTACCCTCGTGTACGCTAAGAAAGCAACGAATACTCGACTGTGGCACAGAATATTTAGGAATACAGAAGCGAAACAGCCGGTAGGACGGCGAACTCAGTCACACACGCCAGCATAATGGCTTCCCTGGCCAGCAACATGGCGGAAACGCCTACCGCCTATCAGCGTAAGGTTGCTGCCCTGCTAACAGCCAGCCCGGCCAATAGGAAACCTGCGGTAGTATGCAGGAGCCAAGCAGACACAGAGCTGATACCAACAGTCTCAGGCAGCCGATAAGGGACGAAGTTCGTCCGTATCAAACGATCCGCCACGTCATTTCACGTCTGTATTACTACCTAGTCTGTGACTGTGGTCGGTACGTGTATAGGACTGAGAAGTCTAAGCTGCTACCAGATGAATACGCGAAATAATCGTGCCTCTATTCTAAGGTGTTATGAACTATGTTTCAAGTAGTTAGAACAAAATAAATCTATATAAAAATGAATTTCGAGAAGCTTTCTAACAGTCCACACCAAAGAACACTTGGAAAATGGACACCAATCAAGCGCGAGCTAAGATAGCGAAAAGAAAATGCTACATCCACCAAGAGAAGCGAAGATCGGAGTGTTTTAAGAATAACGGGGCTTAGCAGCGACTATACAGGATGTCCATAAATAAACGCATAATTAGTACACCACGCGAATCCTGGGCTAACTTCGAGGCGAAAATGTTACGGGCAAAATGTTATACGATGCCTTTTTACAATATTTATGTGGCAACAAGGCACTGCATTTTGTCTACTACTGTTCTGACCTGCATATTGTAGGTGCAGGTTAAAACCCAGAGCAGTCCAAACATAACTTTTACGTTTACGGGACGTAACACACATAAAGTAATAACTGGACGTGGATCGCGAGAGAGGACTTTCTCTGTGCAATGTTGCCAGACTGTACACGTAAAATGCCCTAGTACAACATTCTGTCACGAACATTTTCGTCTCCAATTTAGCCCAGGATTCACCTGGTGTGCTTATATGCGGACGTCATGTACACGTGTGTACACAACATTGAGTTGTTTGTGGTGCAGTTCGATTGGAGTGAGCAGGAATACTCTGCAGCCATTTGCGTGCTAGAAGCCCAAACAATCCAGCCAATCACATGAGTGAGTGGGCGAAGGATATTTTGGTCAGCTATTAACGTCTAGGTATTTACCGCTGATGAAGGGTGACATGAGGTGAGCATAGAGCAGCGCAGGAATGAAGGGGCGGAGGAAAGGGAAATCCCCGAGAAAAGCAGCCGACCTCGGTGACAGGAAAATTCTCTTATTGGTTGTTTCCTTCAGGTATGAACATTGCCATTTGTCCAGAGTGTATAGTCTGATCTTACAAATAGGGACACTGGTTTATAGCATGCAAGGTTGAATGTATGCTAGCAAATACACTATAAACCAATACCGGACAGCTAGAGCGCTTTGGCGAGAATTCTGATTGTGTTATCACGTCAAACCACCAGATAACATCACCCTACGTTAATTTTCTTTCATATGTACGCTGCCAACATAAAAATTCTACAAAAAAATCTCAATGGTGAAAATACTTTCGTTTCATGGAGAAAGTAAGAAATAGCAGTAGGATAAATAACTAAAAATTAAATATAGCATGTTAAAATAATAAAATACCATAATTATACAAAAATTATCTCAAAATATGTGTTAGTTTCACCTCGTACTACTACGTTATTTTTCACAAGTAATCTCTAAGTATTTGCATAGAGCTGTCCGGTATTTGTATCTAGGGTATTTGAAGCTGGACGTAAATGTAACATGCCCAGGGCCGTGAAATTTTCACGAAAAGAATTTTGCCTAATGAGTTTTGTTTCAATGCCTTACGTGTACATCTTCAGTTTTGCTTCATAGTCAGTGATTGGATGTTTTACCTCTCACGCGTCTTGGTCTTATACCCGCTAATGACAGGAGTGCGGTGTTGCAGTTACATTATCGTGATTGGCATAGTCAAATGAGGGACATCACTTCACACACAGGCTGTCGATATGAAGCAGAACAGCAGACGTGTACATAAGGCACTGAAACAAAGTGGGGAAAAATTTTTTCCGCGAAATGTTCGTGGCTCTAAACATGTCCGTATTTGACGTTCGTCTTCCGGTATTGGTAGGGAGCCCTGTTTTTTCGCTAAAGGAATTTCGCCTCACTTTGTTTCAGTGCCTTACGTGAACATCTGCAGCTATGCAACATGGTTATTGGCAGCGTATCTTTGTGAATTGACGTATCTCATTTGACTGAGCCAATTACAATAAAGTTCATGCAACAACGCACGTCTGTGATTTTCCGGTAGAATCCTTAGGCCAGTGAGAGTTAAAATATCCAAACACTGATCAGGAAGTAGAACTGCAGATATGAACACAAGACACCGAAACAAAGTGAGGCAAATTTCTTTTCGCGAAAAACAGGGATCCCTAGTTTTTGGCATATCGCCTTCTGACTGGGCCAATGACAACTCTGGTGCGCGGCTACTGTGTATTTGTTATTCGTCTTTCAACAACTACTGTACCATCCTTCAATCATGCAAGGCGCAGACAACTATACTGTTTTGCAGAACATGGTTCAGCGAAACGTTCTTGCGATTTCCAACTATAGCTGCTAAACAGAAAGGGCGCAGCTATGATTTCTTTTTGGGGGTGTTCACTTGCACTCCTTACTAGGGCTGGGTTATCCGGGGGTCCTCCCCCGGGAAAATTTTAATTTTAGGGTTAGAATCAAAATGTTGGATTTAAATTACATTAAATTTTGCCCGAAATTATAATATTTTAAACGATGTATAAAGTCTTATTTAAATTTCGCGGGGTGTTTGTACACCTAAAACACCTCCCTGGCTACGCCCCTGACAGTGTCGTTGGGTGGATGTGTTGCAAGTTAGCTGCACTTCTCAACTGTGTTTGCTCCCTCGTGTACACATCAGCCTCCGAGACGTAGTTGTTCAGCGGACATCGCACCACGTGTATAGTGGGTGACTTGCAGTTAAATAGTGAGGGGCCGCGTTACGTTCTGTTAGACCCAGTTATACGGTTTTACCGGTTTCTGCCGTGTGTACCGAGAATGTACACACACTAAAAAAAATTGTAAAATTTACAAAGGTTTTCTTTGTACTTTTACAAATACTTGTAAAAGAACAAGGATTTTCTTTGTTTAGTCATTAGTTCATAAAGTTACGAAGGTAAGCTTTGTAATACTACAAAGGAATTCTTTGTACCTATATACTGACAGTTCCTGCACTGCGAATTGTTTTTGTAAAATATGACAAGGCACTTCTTTCTTTGTAGTTGCGCAAACTATTGTAAATATTGAAAAATTTCCCTTGTATAGTTATTAACTTATAATGTTAAAACTATTTTGTTTGCATAAAAATTTAGAAAAATGAGTGGTCTACCAAAAACATAGGTACGCTAGAAATTACATATGCAAAGTTCACAACCTCTGGAAAGCATTTTTCTATGGAATTAAGTGAATGTTTACATTAACTGCGTTCTTTAAAAGAAATAATTATTATTGAACTGTACATTGAAAGTATACAAAAAAATTTAAATGCAGCAGTTCGCATGTCACAGTGGTGTAGGGGTAAGATGTGTAGATTCTAAGCGCGAAGAATGTGGTTCGAAACCTACTAAATCCAATAAAAAAACAAATAATTCATGTAAATGTCTTTTATTCAAAATTTATTGTATAAATAAGTTCAGTCTTATTTATGAAGTACTGTGTGCATTAAATTTTTTTTCCTTATTGAAAGTACAACTACGAGGCTATTCCTTGAAATTTTACAAACATACACTTTGTATTTTATTACAAGTACAACCATTGTAGTTTTACAATGAATTTCTCTGGCAACCGGGTTTCCAAAGATTCTCTTTGTAAAAGTACGAAACATTTTTACAGTGCAGTACTGAGCAAGCACCACCTTACATTGCAACTACTCACCACACGCCTTTGCTGCTGAAACAGCTACTCTTGATTCGCGACCTCGCTTCGCCACTGGATATTCGAATCGTCTCAGTCGCAGATACAGGTTTAGGCGTCCAGCCTTCAATGAGCGATGACTTCTCTGCGTTACTTGACGCAGTGTCTTGGAAGTTTATTTCCAGAATATTGCAGGGCAAGTTCATGGGGCGGGAGGCAGGAAAATCCGGCCGAGCCAGGGGAATTAGTGACGCGTCAGCGAATTCCGAAATTGCAATCGATCGCGCATGCAGGGTAGGTACGTCTGCGTGCCAAGAGAATTGAGATGCAGACTATATAGTAAGACAGGGCCTGGGATGAAGACTCCATGCAGCACGACGGGAGCAATTCACGGAAGGATAAGCTGTCTGTGGTGAACCCAAGCATCTACGTAAAGGGCTCATGCATGTTGTGTCGTTTATTCTCGGGACTTCTGTCGGTTCACAATGTAAACAATCATTCTAAAACACTAAACAACAATTATAGTGTTGCTGGATACACGCCAGTCGCAGAGAACCAACGGTTGCATAAAATAACTTACTACGAGAAAATGAGCACCAATAAAACATGAAACAAATCAAGTAAGCCAGGAATGGCTACAGCAAAGAGTATGTAGGGAGTATGTAAACCTAAAGGAAAGAGAGGGAACTCAATGTAATGAGATGGTTACAACATTCGCCATCTTCATGCACTAGCATGCCTGTGTAGCGAACGGCGGTAATGAAAAATATGATCGTATAATGCGCATCCTTATAGTTTTCATAAACTTTAATGCGGATTCCGAACGTACCCATTTATTTACATTTTGACGAGTTGTCTATGTCTTAACCTTACAGTAATAATTAGATGCACGAGTATTTCGTGTATTAATCTGGCAACAGTCTATACTTCTCAGTACTATATACGTGTACCGACTGAAGCCGAATATCCATTGTCTTCTAACAGTACAAACGTGTAGCACGTGATATCACCACGACTTGTTTCCTTATTTATAACTGGCTTGCAGTCGTCATATGTGTGTTTAAACCGCTCTCGTCTAATCATAGAAGGAAGAGTGAAGTATAAATTATTGACGTTCAACCTGACCTAGAATCAATACGCGAATAATCGTGTCTATATTAATAATCGCTGCCGTAAACGTGTAAAATGAATTAAACATTTAATTATATACGTAAAAAAAGTGACGACTGTTATTTGTATGACGTAGCTTACATATTAAGTTAATGTCGTTTTTTTATTCATTCTTGGCGACCGACGAAAATTAAGTTCGTTGTGCTGGAATAAACTAAATTTGTTCTTAGAAAAAAACTTTCCTTATACTGTAATGATGACAGCAAACACAACAAATGCTATATATGTATGCAACAATCCAATTTACAACTTAAATCATACACAAAGTCATATATAGTCAGCATTGTACTGTTTTTGTGAAGCCGAAGGAAACAGGCGCGCACACAACAGTCTGAATCGTTACATTTCATTTTAAATTACAGCAAACCTAGCGTTTCTTTTGGCACACGTGTCTTAATTTGCTAATTTTATTAACACTATACCTTTATTAACATGTAATGTACAATTCTCTGATATACCTGGCAAAACTCACAACCACTGAGAGACTCAATTCAACAATTACAACATGTTGCAGCTACAAATATATAATCAGCTTAAGTGATGGTAAGCAACTAGAGAGCTATTTTATAATTTTATGAATCTCAAACTTGCATAAACTATAAATGTTACTATCATAGGTTACTATCCACAAAACAGACAAATAAACCAATCACTAGCATAAATAAATCACTAGCGCTCTTGTCTAGCGCGTGAAGAAATGTCCAACTACAAGTTTGAAAAATGTTCAACCATTTTCCTTATCCGAGTTACACCCCTTTGGGCTATTGTAAACAATCATACAAATAATTCCGAGTTAGAATTAGCGTAAACCGGCAATATACCGTGATAAACCTTCATATCGTGATTAACCACATTGCAGTCTTCACAAAATTAGGAAGGATGTATACATCTATTTCACCAGGTTACCAATAGAGAGAAGGCGTGTGTAGTTTCGGCAATACGTGACCAATGTATCATTATGTAAGATTACAGTTAAAAAGTTTAATACATTTCTGTTACTGAAGTTTGAAGTCTTAGTACCACGAAGTGAGTAGTCTTACCACACGGGAAAAAAAAAGTCAAAACAGCAAGAACCTAACAAAGTAAATGCAATTAGCGACAATGATGAACAAATTAAACAAGGGCAACCCAAATAAACACAGCCACAGAAATGACTGTAGATAGGCGATGCAACGAAAATGACACAGCCGATATCTTTGTCCTTGTATTCTTTCACCGCTCATTTGTACTACCCTTGTCCTCGAGGAGAAAACTAACACTAGTTACGCGCCATTGAGCTTAGAGGCGAAGGGCCTAGTGATGAGAGAGCAAGAATATTCCTTAGTAGCCGCGCGCTTTCCACGCCCTGATCGCGGTCAACTGTGTTATCATGAGGGACCTGCAAAGTATGCTTATCTGATTTCTCTTGTTGGCCGTTAGTATGTGTGGCACGCTTCAAGGACTTTTTAAACCATTGTATTCAAGTTCAACAGTAAAATAACATTTTTGTTGATTTTAACCTGTGCTGTCCCTTGTTTTTTTATTTGCTGTACACTGTCCACTATTTATGTCAACTTCCATATTTTCTCGTTTTGAGAATCGGGTTTTTTTCCTTTGTGTCTGTCTTCTGTACTTGGATGTTATCAAATTCTTGACTGAATTCTATCTTTTGAATTCTTGCTGGTAAATTTACATGTATATTTTAAAAAAACTGACGGAATTCCTCTGGGATAGTTTTTCTACTATTTTTTGTGGTTTTTTTGTACGTTTCTTGTAATTTGTCCCTTTATATTGCAATACAAAACATGAACAGTGGCATATGTCTACAAACCAATAAATTCTAATTGTAAACTCCCATTGCAAGAAAAATTCAAAAATCTCGTAAATTACAGACTATTCTAAAGATTCGAAGCCTCGGAGTCCATGTAACGTCATGGAGTATGTAAAGATGGTTTCTAGCATCTACGTAAGTGACTACTACATGTTGTGTCGTTTATTCTCTGATATTCAATATGTACTCTATGAAATCATTCCTTTTTCTGGACACTCAGGAGCATTTTTACGATTATCGAAATCAGTAGGGATTGTAAGGGGTCACGACTTTGTGGCGAAAATGATTTTTGCTCCGTTTGGTTTCAATGTCTCATGTGCACAGCTACAAACATGCTTAGAAATGATGGTTTATCGCGGGAAAACTTGACATTTTCTGGGTTTCAACGTACGTTAAGCTAATGAAAAGATGACTGGTTTTCTCTTGTACGTAGAGCTGTTACCCTATTTGACTGAGCCAATAAGAATCCTGCTATTGTAATATTTTATGCCCATTATTGGTCTGCAGACAGCTACGTTGCGTCAGACATCTAATAGAATGAAACACAAATATTATTGTGTTGTTATATACCATACCATTCATCCGATTGTGATGAAACTTAGATCATCTGTTGTGCGCGCGTCTCCGTGAATATTTCTATTAAATACTCTGAAGGAGGGAGGGCAGAATGGGGTACGCAAAAATTTAGTGAAATAAATTTCCTTATCAGAATTGCTCTTAAAAGGTGTTAAAAATCCCTAGCATAATTTAAAAAAATGTTTGTATAAAAATGTTGTTAGGAAATTCATTTCCGTAATTTATTATTTTTAGTATTATTATCAATATCAATATTATTATTTTCAATAAATTTGAAGCGCTATATATACATAAAATTATTTTTAAATTTTTTTAACATTTTGGAAAAAAATTTTTTTGAAAGGGTTCTGAAAACAGAATATGTATATTTGTTTACGAATTACTTAAAGCTTCCCATTTATTCATGTAAGCTATGCACCAGACGGAATAAATTAAAAATATTGTATATTCAAATGCTTTTCAATGAACATATTTAAATCACATATACTTTCTTTCAATGAGTAGCACTGCAATACACGTTGAATCTTCCTACTAAATATACTTATAGATTTAAACTGATAATCACGCGAATGAAGACGCGGGCAATATAGTTGTAAATAACATAGTGTACGAGAACGATAGCCGAGGGTAGTGGATCACTTAATGAGAGCACACTTCTGACCTGGGTGCCAGTAGAGGTCTACCAAACCCTGAATGATGACACGAAATGAATCCCTACACTTAAGTTAACGTGACATTTTTATTTTTTATGTAAAACACTAATTCCACTACACTGGAATGTATACACCATAGTCAATAAATTATAAATTTCCTGAATTTGACGTTTTTCTTCTAAGAATTACGCTAAGCAGCTTCACTGTGTGAAACTTTAAACTATCCAGACTTCTTGGAAAAACAAAGTCTCTGCAATAGTTTGCACAGACACTATTCTCAGAAGAGAAATACCACAAACAGAAAAACACTTTTCTCATAAGAAATTGTCATAAACAGGCAAACTCTACTGAACATACTATACACACCTACCCGCAACAAGTACTTAATAAACAGCAACAATTTTAATAATATATGTTTGCTATTGCAACGTACAGGATTATTAGTTGACGTGAATATTTAACTACCACTCGACCATGACAACAAGTCTTCCCGTGAGGGGAAGAAGCGTGGTGCTAGTAGTAGGTAGACACGTCACAGAGAGGGGAAATGTACTGCGCCTGACATGAGTTCATGGCACACGGTCAGTGGAGACGTGGCGCTACGATAACCGAGGCAGCTACCTGTGCTGAAGTATTATGGCCGGTGTTGTGGTGCGCCACATCAGTTGCGCGCGGTCGTCAAGCACAATACAGCGGTAGTTCACATTTTTCCCGCGGGACTAGTTGTCGTCGAGTAGTACATTTTTTCCGCTTCTCTTCTGAGTTTTGTGCACTGTAACTTCGCGAGATGTTGCTAGCTAGAGTGCCGAAAACAGGAGTTATTTTGACTTTGTAAGGTAACTTTGTCCAATCAAAAATGTAATATTTATGTCATTTAGGGAATAAAGTTTCAAACGTTGAGGGGTATTGATCCCTGTCAGATCGGTTTTATGGTTTTTCTTATAAATCAGGGAATGGACACATTGTTTTACTTATTTCATGCTGACAAGGCATAGTTTACTGTTTCATTCACTTTTTGGATTCCATGTGGCATTGGTTCTGTTAATGTTGTCCCGTAAATAAAGCAATTTTTTCCTTTTCAACGGTTTCCCGTTGCAAAATAATGAATATATTATGGTTCCAGCATTTACATAAAATCGATTAAGTTTGTATCTATGCCTTGTCGTGACAATAATTTTTATACATCGACTGGAACAGAAGTTATCAAGAAGAAACAGATACATCCAAGGTGGTAGGATCAATACCACTTAACTACACAGATGAAAGGAAGTTTTTTGAACACCCGTCTCCAGTAATCTACTTATTTAACAGAATAACCCAAAAATAATATTTTTTAATATGCAAAGTGACCTAATATGTGACCAAAGTAACCCAGGTTTACGGTGCGCTGCAGGGAACGCAAGCCTGCGTTTACCCCTGCGACTGTACGGTATTACACCCAGCTCCCCGCCATAACTTCCCCTTCATGCTGGTGTAGCCCAGAGCTGCAGGATTATGTGGTAAGTTATTGTGTAATTAAAAACTTGGGGCGGAAATTAACAAGCGGCGCCAGGGGATTGTTGGAAGAAGGGGGGCGAGAGTCTCTAGCCTGCAGTTGCATCGCTACAAGAGCTGACGATGTACGCAATGCAGCTTCTCTGCCAGCATCGCACGTGACGCTGGGGATAATTCTTACAAAGTCTTTATACAAGCAGCGGAGATTATGCTGTCTTAGCTTTGCTGCTGCTTTCGGGAAGCAAAAAAAAAAATACCAACACTATAAAAGTCACGATTATGATGTAGGACCTAATTATATTAACATGTCACATATCTTAAAACACATGGATTATAGTTCCTACGTACGTTTGTCAATATCAGTTAACTTCAGTAATGTTTTTTGCACCAATTGTACCACACATTTTGATAGGAAAATTAGTTAAAATCAAGCACACACACATCTATACCTGTGTATGTGTTTTGCGAACGAATAATGCAATAGTTTGGTAAACGCATTAAGAACAGTTTTGCACTGAAATGTTTTCAAATCATTCAATGGAAACTCTTGTAGATATTTACACCAGTTAAAAAAAAGACTACGATTTAATTCAATGTTAAAAATAAGAAATGTTTCGTTCAACACAGTGCTCCATAAATACATTACTCGAACAAAACTACTGCTGAAATATTTAGTAAAAAGTGTTTACTAGTCTTACTTAGTACATTATTTCAACATTTTGTTAGAGGAACAAGTCATTTTCAACTAGTTTTACTGACTTCACCTATATGTATGAAATGTAAGTTTTCAATAAGTGTCCCCTCAATTCCTGACGCCCGAATAATGTGAAATTTTACACACGTACTAAGAATTGATGACAGTTTAATGATTTTATAGCTCTAACCTGGTATTCTCAGCAGTTAAGAAAAAAAAAAGGACTTCCGGCTGCGACAGAAAAATAATTATGATCAGAATATGTATTAAACAAACTGTTATAAATAAATCGTCATTTATATCTTCCCTTTTTTATAATTATAAAAACTAGATTTAAATATAAAATACTACAAAGATAACGCAAAACACGCATTTGTAGTAGTGTGAACTGAAACGTTGAAAATTACTGTTACACAAAAATGATGTTCAACAGCGACAGGATGTTCGACAATTCACTGCAACTGTGTTGTGGATAAGCTTAAAATAAGAATAAAGTCATTAACCAAAACAATTTTAAATTCGTATTAAAGAGTATGGTCCATAATGCCCCTAACTTTACTAATAGCGAGCGATAAAATATTTCAGATCATTATATCAATACTTCGCGAATTTTTTACATGGAAGCTAATATTTCGGTCAATGACTTTATTCTTACTTTAAGATTATTCAAAACGTTACCTTATTATTAATTCTGGTCGATCATATCGGTGTTGAATAAAATACTAACATCTAAATATTATTTTCTATTTTTCAGTTTACATTGCTTAAATAATTATAAAGTCTTTTAAACGATTTTTTTTACTGCTATGTGACGTGTGAAGGAGGTGAACGGGTGTCTTAATCTTGTATCAGACGTAGCGTCACAGTTTTTTTTAAAGAAAGTCCCCCCCCCCACTTGTCTTTTTCCCGCCACGACTAACCCCTGCCAACTCTGCCGCTATGAACTGAATTCCCTCCATCAGATATTGACACGCGCTTCTACGAGTGTTTCTTACGTTCCCTCGTCTGCGCAACAGCCGTGTTGAAGGGTGGTTGACTGGTTGACGAGGGGGGCGAGGGGAAGGAATGCGCTCACCCTTCTGTGAGAGGAAAACAAAAGGGAACAAAAAATAAATCGATCAGTTTGCTCGACAAGAGAGCGTCTGTGTCGCGAGATTTGCCTCGCTTCTCGACAAGCCTTAGCCAAGTGTTTCAAATAGTAAGATGTGGATCGCGCCCCCTCAGTCCCGTGTGTTGCACGAAGATATGCAAGCATTCCGCATAAAAGTTTGTAACCGTGGAGAATTCTTCCTTTCCAACTCTGAGCACAATTGCTTTCTTAAAGTCTCTCTCTCACTCTTTTCAATTTCGGCTCACGCATTTATGTAACGCTACAAAGTTCAGAATAATGTGTTTGTTTTAAAATTCATCCAGTAACATGTCGCCTAGTAACAGAGTGCTAAATATTTAGCAATGCACAACATATTCCTGCAGGGATAACACAAATACTGTGTTTAATGCAGCTGCGGGTAAGTAATATGCAAGTGTCAAAATTAGATTATAAATAAAATTTTAAAATTAAGATTATGACCATTTGTATACAGATATGCTATCTAGATATAAAAATGGCAAATACATATAAACACTGTAAGTTTCAAAATATAATAGTTTTAAATTTTTAAAGAAAATTGAATATCCATATTTTTTCATTACTTCAACAACAAATATTTTATTAATGTGTTCATTGAACATATAAGGTTTTCCCTTACACGTTTCAGAAAGCTCAATTTTATATGAAACTTACATGTTTGACAACAAAACGTAACATTATAAAGCAGCAAAAGGTAAAATCGTCTTAAGGTTCTAATTCAGAAGTAATTTTATTTTTAAACACTTTTTTGTTTAAAATATGTTAAAGTACTTATAAAAGTAAATAGATACATTTGAAAACAAAACCAGAGTTTATGAGATTCAGCTTCATTAATGAGTCTAAAAAATTTTTGGCCCAACTTTGAGTCTATTTGTGGTTTGAATAGTTTACAGCCCTAGAAACAGCTTCATTAATGAGTCTAACAAAATATGGCCCAACTTTGAGTCTATTTGTGGTTCGAATAGTTTACAGCGCCGTTTGGTCTCGATCAACCATGAAATAAACCATCAATAGGTAAAAAATTTACACGAGCTCTGCTCGAAAAATGTTTTCTTGCTAAAACTGGTTGTATTGCATGGTCCAGATCTGAGCAGGATAAATTTAATAACAAATACGTAAACATTCACGAAAAACTGTTTAAATTATTTTACGTAATCAAATGCTCACATATTCATCAACTTCTGCTGGTGTTTGTTACGTAGTGCAAATCAAACGTGCAAAACAAAAAATAAATATTAACTAGCTTATATATATTCCAAAACACCAATAATATTTTAAATCTAACTTTTTTGTATACTATTTATAAATATTAAATCACAAATATAAACAAAATAGTAAACATATTTCCTGAAAAAATATTTCTTTTGCAAAATGTGTACGAAAATGTGTGACTTTATATGAAAGACTTACATTATCGGTAGCAAAAAGTTATAGTTCAGAAGTGATTTTATTTTTAAACACTTTTTGTTTAAAATATGTTAAAGTACTTATAAAAGTAAGTAGATACATTTGATAACAAAACCAGAGTTTATGAGAAACAGCTTCATTAATGAGTCTAAAAATTTTTTGGCACAACTTTGAGTCTATTTGTGGTTTGAATAGTTTACAGCGCTAGAAACAACTTCATTAATGAGTCTAACAAAATATGGCCCAACTTAGAGTCTATTTGTGGTTTGAATAGTTTACAGCGCCGTTTGGTCTCGATCAACCATGAAATAAACCATCAATAGGTAAAAAAATTTACACGAGCTCTGCTCGGAAAATGTTTTCTTGCTAAAACTGGTTGTATTGCATGTTCCAGATCTGAGCAGGATAAATTTAATAACAGAAGACCCACGGAATAACTATGAATTACGCTGGTATCAAATATGAATTTAAATATTTTATCCAGTAAGAATCTAATATATCTGAAGATATAATATTAAAAGCTGTACTAGAACGTTCTATGTTTGTTATTAAAATCAGCTAGTAAATAGCAATAATAAATGTATATTGCCGATGCAAGATGTTTATATGACGTTCAATCACCGAAATTCGTATGTTATAAAACTCGGAACATGTATAGGTGTTAGATTTTCATACCAGGCATGTTGTTTGTGTGGTAATAAGAGTCCAGTGGATTTAAACTAAAACCAGTGAAAATAAGGTCATTGGTTAAAAACTGATAGTATTCTCTTGATAACCTCTCATTGATAAATGTGATCGTTGTGATTAACAAGATTTAAAAAATAAAACTTTTGACAATTTGCATTAGTAAACCAACACAATAATTTGAATGAATAAGTAAAACTTGAAAGTATTGTCATCCTACATAGCAATTAAATGTATTCTGTTTACATTTTAAGTAAAAGTTTTAATATTATTGGTAATCATTAGTTTTTGTTTCCATTTGATAAAAGTTGTCTATATTTCAGTAATAACAAATCTACAGATTAAAAATTTCAGTATAATATAGCACTATTTTACGTAACTTTATACCTAACTAATTATACATTAATTAATTTTCACCCATGGCGAAATATTTTGTACAATTTTTAAATAAAAGCAACATAAAATTGCACGAAATTTGAACATTTTCTTCAAGAACAGGCATTATTCAGTAAAGCTTAAATTTGGTTAAAATTGCACACTTTTGTCTTACAAAATTTGAAAACATAAAACGAAGAAATTATTTATTGTATAGAATATAATTTTTAATGAAACTAAAACCGCGATATTTAAGTCAAATGTCAAGATTTCATAGCTCTTAAAAAGTAAGTTATGTATTTAAAACATATCGCACACTTTTGCTTCTGTTGTTGTAACTAATGGCTTCAAGTATCCAAACGTACCTATAGTTTCTTCTTCGCCCGAAGTGCCGAAACATCAAACCAAGAATTCAAGCAAAGTGCAAATTTGCACATCATTTCGTCAATGCTTCGCACAGTCTTCAAAATTTCCGCTCTATGATTACAGTATGCAACCGATATTTTTACTTAATTTACTACAGTTATATTATTTCAAGTGTTCGATGTTTCTTCTTCATCTAACATTTGTATTACATGGTTTTCTGTACGATTAGTACTGATGTACTTTGTTAAAATTTAAAACACAAAATGTTAGTCATGTGATTGGCATAACTAATTAAGTAACTCTTTTTCAGCAGTAAATTGAAACAAAAATTATGTCTTAAAAGTTTTTTATTTTTATTGTAAACTTCAGTACTGTATGGCAACTGTCATTCTTTCCGTGCGTTTTTCCCTTTATTATTTTGACATATACGCATCCAGTACATTTTGTTGGTTAAGGAAACCAATTTCCAAACAGATAATGTCCTTTTTATTCTGGGTGGATTTACTGGATATAATGGAAATGGTCAAACATGGTGGATACAGCAATTTCTCTGTGTTGGTCACATTTCACTCTCCTCTCAAGTAGTGCCTCTGTTTCGTTTGGTACTGCGGCAAACGTTATGACACAAAGCATGGAAGTTGGCCAACTTCTACCCTGGGGCTTTTAACGCACTACGTCGTCGCAGTGCCAAAAGTCGTCTTGGCAAAGCGATAACTTCACGCGTAGCCCACGCAAGCGATATTTCTAAAATGCGCTAAAGTATCGTCAGTTTACTTCTAACAGGCCTTTGGATTTTTGGAATGCGTAATGTACTCCCGAGGATGGAAATTTCACCACTGACAGTCAAGTAATAATAACAATTTACGTCAACGTAATAAATTATTTTTAAAATTTACAACCTATTCTCCTTGACAAAATCCCATAGAAATATTATGTTTTTCATAGTTTGCAAAACAATAAAATATAGTTAATGTTTATTACCTTCTCATTTTATTTGCTCAATATTTATTGTCTGACAGTGTCTGACAATTAAAATTTGTACTAGCGACAGCTATGACACGTCGAAGTTCTGCACCGAATTGGAGCGAAATTCAATCTACACCTTTCACACCCTCTTCTCAACCACGACGAGGTGATGTAAAAAGTGCAGCACCTTAGTGCAGAAGTTGAAGCTATACTCGTCGCCAGAACGATCCGGTTGTTGCAACTTTGACGTCACTTGCGGCAACCAGAACGCAAAGGTACTACTTGGGTGAAGATGTTGTGTGGGGTGCCGTCCACGCGAACAAACAGTTCATTTCAATCGACAGTTTTAGTTTGCTTAATGTGTCTTGGGTTCCTGCCCGCGAATCACAGACGTGTGCTGCTGCAGTAACAGTGTCGTGATTGGCACGGTCAAAAGATACGTCATTTTAAAAGAAACACACTGCCTGTAACTAGAGGCCGTAAAAATTCGCGGGCTCACTGACATGTTGGCTAGCCTCCGAAAATACTTGTGCTCTCAAGCGGACAACAGTTTATGATCTTTGAAAACAGTTGTTCGTTGGATGCTCGCTGACACTGTGAAATGGACCCGCATTTAGTTACATATTTATTACTGACTCATCAACCTCAAGGTTACGTCAAATAAATCAACAACCAATTGTGTAAATAGCACAAACTTACAGTTGCTGGAATTTTAGCTTGTGTACGAAAGGAAAAGGGTTTTTTTCAGATCTCTATGTATTAGTAGCGAATACGTTTTGACATACCAAACCGTTTAATCTACATAAAGATTTTTATGATGTTATAAAATGTAAAAATCTTGCTATTTATTTAGTATTATCGTATAAAAATTATAAAGTAGCTATTGTTCATTATGATCCGTGACATGATCCTAACATAATTTCGCTCTAAGTTTTAGAAACAGCTAGAACAACATATTTATATGACACACATGATAATAGTTTTGTGTGATAAATGTGCGAAACGCATATTAAGACGGTGTAGGAATCAGCTGCACGAAACATTTGTAACATGTCTGGCAAAGGTCAACAGCGAAATAATTAACTTTTTTCTTATAGAGTCGGACTGTCTTCTAAAGAGATGAACGCACGGATGTAACCGTATGGTGCAGACAGGTTATTCACAACCAATACCGCTGACTGCTTCCTAAAGGACTCTTTGAATGTCAAACATACACAAACGGAGCCAGCGATTTCTTTGTCCACTATAAAGGGATCACGCATTAGCTGAAGATTCAACTTCGGCAGCGCCATTGAAATATTGATTTTCAACTTTTTTGAATTTCTGGAAATATCCAATAATGAAATTGCGATTATAGATGATATTTTACTTACCTTGCGGAACACAACTGATACAACTAAAATAGTATCGTACAGTTAAGCCGCAATCAGGCAAGCTAATTATATGTAGGCCTACATAAAACGCTTGTCTAGCTGCAGTTTAATTACACACAAATATTTCAGTTGTAATTACTGTTTTGTAAAAATGTGTAGACGTGAATTTCTTTGTAGGTTTACAAAATGTGGGAAATATGAAAACAAGTTCCTTGCAGAATTATCTGTTCGTAAAGTTACAAGGACTTTCATTGGAAAAAAAGGGAATAATTTGTAGTCTACTAAAATCATAGGTAAGATAAAAATTATGTAGTTTAACATAAATAACATACTTGGAAACACATTATTTCTGGGATAAAGTGAATATTCATATTAATTGCGTGTTTCAAAACTTAGGAAAGTTATATATACAACAGAAACATGTATGTGAAGATGGTCTAGGGGTTGTCAACCCCGAAGCTCGGTTGATCGGCTGACTTTGGTGCGAGGGAATCTGGGCTCGATTCCCAGATCCGACTGAGTGTAAATTTGTGTTCATATAAACTCGTCTCAGAAATAAGTCACAATTCAATTGTCTCCCAATTTCATCGGGGTTGCTGAAATTAGTCAACTTAAAATGGGAGGGGGTATGTTTGGCCCCGTGGCAAGATGAAAGCCTTGCCATAGGACCAAACATTAACAAAAATAGGCATAAGTTGCGTCGTATATTTTAATGGAGGGATGGAGGTTTGAATCGTGATGTGTATATGTGATATTTTAGAAGAAAATTCAGTGACATGATTACAACGAAATAAATATTTAGAATTAATTTTTTCCTTATTACAAGCACAAACACAAGTCTAAGCGCTGCAGTTTATAGAAACAAGTACGTTTTTACAAGAATAACTGGTTTACAAGGAATTTTCTTAGACTAATGGGTGCCTAAGGATTATCATTTTAAAATATAAAAATAGTTTAGAGTGTGAACTGTAGCGCCTTGTAACCATTATATTGTCTAAAATCGTAATTTCAATATTGCGAGCAAAAAACAACAATATTGAAAATGAAAATGAACCTTAATAATGTTAATATAGCTGTATAATAACAATAATATTTTTACAGAAGAAACGCGATTTCCCAGAAACGGCTCCGTATTCTACATTAAACCCTTCTAATATTCTGCTGCCCTATTTTAAAGATCAGGGAAATAGTTAGGTAGCAAGGGAATACTATAAACTAACGGTGTTTATAGGCCGTTCGGGATAAAGTGAGACCTAAAATTTTGAACCTTTGAAAAATATCACTAGCCGTTACTGAATATAACTCAACATTAACTCTAGTTTCTTACTGCTTGTGTGATTGGCAACTAAATTGCGCATGTATTTTCCTACTTAACTACACTCATACTGAAACAAAAGCAATCGAAATCTACAAAATTGTGTTTTATACAAGTAATTTACTTTATTTTGATCAAACTGTATGGGTTCCTACTGACTGCACAATATATCTATACACACGCAAATATCAAGTGCCGTATCCAAAGAGGTTGGACATATACCTTCGTTTTCCGTTAGGCGTGGAAAAATACGAATTGGCTGAAAATATAAATTTAGCAGGTTTTCTTTAGTGCTCACCTTATTCCGAGCCCCCTATATCGCAGAAGGTGATAATCATGCCTTGCTGTGCGTATTCTTGGCAACCGTGGAAAAGTTATAAAAACCTAATACGAAAGTTATCATATCTCCTTTAATCATTACTGCTCAAAATCTGATTCTAATGATGATCGCCTCTGTGAACTTTGAACGTTTTTTGTAGTGTGGATGTATGGCACACCCAAGAATTTGGTTGGATATGCGCCATTACTGGTGACTGTAGATGAGTCGCAGAAAATAAATAGTTACATTCAAGGACTACGCACGAGAAAATAAGCAACGAAAATACGAAGAAAGAAACAAAAGAAGTAAGTTTAGAAGTGGATATGGCTGAAGTCAACAGACATATAATTCCAGAATATAGTTGGTATATATTGGAAACCAGAAATACCAAAAAGGAAAGTTAAACAAACAATGGTGCACGTGGAGACACAAATGAACACAGCGACAAAAATTGTTGTAGACAAGACACCACTGACGATGATAGCAGGCTCTCTTCGACGACAACAAACGCAACGTTTAGAGAACTTGGGAGTTTGCTCTGTAACTTCACATCTGATAAACATCGTCCGCTGTGACTGTCATATGTGAGCGATAGCGATTAACATAGTCACTCGTGACTGTCATCGTGTCGCATTCAACACCTCTCTTTACCAGAATTTCACTGTACTTGGCAAGACTGTAAATCGTTATTCGTCTGACTAAATTATGTGTTCTCAGTTTTCACTGCACGTTTTAAGGGCTAATTTCTCAAATTTGGTATTAAAATGTTATTAAGCATTTTTTTAGATCAACGATTATATACGTTTTAAAAAGCATTCGTATACAGTAGGAAGTTAGTGTACTGCACTAACAAGATATAGCAGCATGAGTACTGCATTAATGTACGTCTTCACAAACTTGTAGCATCGTAAACTTGTCGTTTGCGGCAGCAATAAAAGATAATATACACAGAGCTATAATATAAGAAACGTATTACCTTTTTTTCGGGAATGTAAAGTAACTAAATTCTGACTTCTTCTCAACCACATATAATCGGATTTGTTTCCCTTCGAGGATGGACGTATAACGTAACCCCCATCAGTGCCAGGTTTATTATTACAATGTTTACAACAAATATTCAAGTTATTTAAACGTACTAAATAATAAATATGTGTTTTCCAGTACTAAAGAAATTTTTTAAAGTAAAAAAAAAATCTTATTTAATTTTTAATTTTTTCCCCTGCTGATTTACAGTCCGAGATATCTCGGACATATGTCTTAAGGAAATTTAAATGTTGGCCAATTTCAAGCGTGTTCACTTGTAACAACAACCTGAAACCCTAGCTTTATGTAAAGTGAGTCACGAGGCTTTTGTAAGACAGTCATTGCACCATTTCTATTTTCAGTATACGAATTCTTGTTGTGAAGATAGTTACGTTGCATTTGTCTATATACAATAATCGTAAAAGAGACTGCAAAAGTTAGAGAATATGCCGCCTGGAATATATTCCGTCTTCAATTACACAAACAGTCTTAGGAACTCTAGCAGACTGCCGTTCGCCAGAAACATTCAACGCGTGCCGGAATGCTAAAACACATTATGCGCCTGCATTTGTTCCTAGTCCGAGGTCCTGCTGACAGGAAGATAACTCTCATTCGCACACAGATATGGTTACCAGGGAATAGTTACTTCACCTTCAAGCATACCTGTGGCCTATCAGTTCACCTCTTACATATGTATGATACCTACTAGTTCACCTGACCTGCTGCCTGTATGTCATTTATGTGATTAAGTGTGAATACATTCATGTCGAATTGAACTGAGACGTAACTTGTAGCAGTATTAGAAATGTAAGACACACGACTTTTGCTTAACATCGTGCTCGACAATTTTGATGCGTGTATCCAGGAACAGGGCACCGGATGACGTACCAAATGCAATGCAATTTAGCGGAACTTATCTTGACGATGTGGTAAATCGGTTAATAATTTTCTTTTGTCTGTACCAGAATAATAATACATTTATTCCAAGTTCTTCAGTATTATGTAGGCATGTAAGATTTTAAGTAGGGGCCCCTGAATTTTGCAAATTTACTTATGCACTATGCACTGCGCCTTCATAGGTACTTAACAGTCAGTGTGACATTTTGGTCAAAGTTCAACATCGAGGCCTTTGGTTATGGTGAGGGGTGACCTAATGTATCGATCGACGCTGGAATGAAGGAGCAGTGGAAACGGGAGATCCCCGAAACAAGAAAATAATCCGGCAAGATTCCCGCACGTGAAAATCCGGGAACCGACCCCGTCGGGAATCGATGTTGGGAAGCGGATGCTTTGACCATTCGGCCACCGCGGCCCATCGGCGATTAATACCTCGTTGTTGAAGGATCGTTTAACCTTCATTTCACAGACGTGTGGTGACGCATTAACAAAGTCAAATAAGTGAAGCATCTACACAAAATACGCTACGCTGCCAATAACCAAACTAAGTGGCCCAAATATAATTTCGCTAAGATCAGCGGTCCCTAATAACAAGGCAATGTGAGGCCAACAATTTCTTGAAACTAGTTATGAACAAATGTCCTCTTCATACGGGTATTCGTCAAATGCCACCAGTTCCCGTAAAAACTAAGCGACATGGTAATAAAATATTATTGCAATATCAAATGTCTAGATATCTGTTGTAAAATAAATGCGAAGCAGATAAACGAGAACATGGCGCAATATTTAATTACGGCAAAATACAAACAAATGTTCTTGTTCATGTATTGCAGGGAGAAAAATGTTTGGCAGTAAGCACGTTTGTATACGGTAAAACAAATATGTATATTAGCCATCCAAATTTTAGTTGGCAGAATAAATCTATGAAACATGTATAAAAATGGCTCTGTTGTACAAACAAAATGTATTTTGAACAGGGCTCTCCATGCTGAGGGAACAAATTCAGCCAGGCAACCATAATATACTTGGCTGATTCAAAGGTGACACGGTTTTTTCGCCACACGCAAACATGTAAACAGTTGACTGTACCAAACCTTTTCCTCAGTGTGGGATTCTGGCCAGTAAAGTAACTGCGTGGAGGACGTTTCTTTCGATACATAATCAAAGCACCTCCGCTTCTTTTGATGTGGAAGCCAAAGAAGTTCAAGAGGTGGGACAAGTTAGTTTGGGTCCCGTCCGCTTGGAAGTCTTTTTTTTTTTTCGAAGCACTCGGGACTAATCTAAAGTTAGCAGGTAGGTACCGTCCCGGCTTTTTCGGCAACCTCGCCGAAACTTTTCTTTTTACCCCGGCAGAGTTGTTTCGGAACTAACCCTCCTGCACCCCCTGGCTCCTCAGCAGGACGAGCTCTTGTTGGAGAAGGTCGCCATTTGCCCGTCATCCATCTTCCCAGGGGGACGGAGCGACGGGCCTTGTGTGCCGCTAGATCAAAGCTCTTTGCCGGAGCCGTGCTGCCGCATTAAATGTCAATCTCGTTCATTATGTAACAGCGACGAGATGCCGCTTAAAGCTGATACGCCTCTACGACCTCGCGCTTTATTTAATGCCTCTCCAGCGTCTCAGTACAGAGACAGTTACCGCACAGCTGTCGCTACGAAGTGTGGAAGTATTCCATGAATCTCTAATACACACGATGACTGTATTTTAACCAGTAACTGAATTGGTGAAATGGAAATGGTGAATATTGCATTTCGGCCAACTTTCTCGAATATGAGAAAAATTGCATCTGAGCTGTAGACTCAACACAGAAAAAACGGTTTTGTGGTGGCTGCAAAATGTTTTGTGAATATGGACCTCACGAACCAGTTTTGTAATGGTTACAAATTTTTTTTTGCTGTCAATGCAAATTTTTTTGTAGTCACTGCAAAATAAACTTGGTAAGGTTCATTATGACAAAATATTTTGTGTTGAAAAATAAGTTTTTTTTTTTTTTCAGTGAAAACTTAGAGCCTTACGTGTGTTTGTTAAGATTGAAGGACTGGAACATCACATAATGAACATAATACATTTCATGTACAGAAAGTTGCATTTAAAATTGAAGTAATTGTTACAAAATGACTATTTTAAGTAGTTTTATTTATGTGAATACTTACGCTGTTTAGGGGGTTCACTCAGATGGTAGTTACACTGTGGGTTTACTTAGATATTATTTAGGGCTAAAAGACTGAGACAGTTATGGTTAAACGGGCATTTACTATACTACAATGGCAGGTACACAGAATACAAAATAGGGTACAATGTGTTCTATTAATTTAGGAGGGGAGCGCAATATTACTGAATATTAATATATTACGTTACGATGAGGATTGCTGCCACATAATTAGATCTGACGACCTTACCGAAAGCTGGGTTGAGGAGGAGACGTCATCGACGGACGAGCACGCACCCGCCAGGACTCGACCCACGAGTCCCCGGCGGAGAACTGGACTGCTGTTGATCGGACGAGTGCCGGTGGACGACAGACCGACGATAGACGCCGTTTACTAGATAACAGTGCCATATATCGGCGTGCTAGTCCTCATTATTGCGCCACTATGAGTGGGTGAGGTGAGTTGCTGTCTTCAGTGGTTTCCCAACGCTGACCTGATTGCGGACCGAACCTCTCGCTGTCCGACTTCCTAGGCCATATCATAACATTTTAATCTCAATGTGTTGAGGGTACTTTGAAGTTCAATAAAACAATAATTTACAGACTTTTTATCGTTACGCATGAGCAGTAAATGACAATAATAGTATGTTCTATGCCATCATACCTGCAGTACACTGATCACATATTTACAACGTCGCTGTTGAACATTCACAATACCATAGACTACGTAAACCAAACATACACTATTACGGTTACTCTCACGGCGAATAGATAACGCTTCGGTTAAGAAGGGAATTTTTTAAATTTATAACTCACTTCAAAATGCAAAGTCCTGTTGCGGTGTAAGGAATCATCGAATATTTTATTTATTTATCTCACTCGATGAAGGTACATATAAGGCAATACTTGGTGATTTCAGTTCATTTTTGATAAAATGTGGAAAATTTTCCTTTTTCATCTCACCCAATAAATTATCTTTTAACTGAAGGGTTTACGTATATTTAGCTCGCTGCGATGGAATTTAAATTTAA
Organism: Medauroidea extradentata; assembly: GCA_003012365.1. Lineage (NCBI taxonomy): Eukaryota > Metazoa > Arthropoda > Insecta > Phasmatodea > Phasmatidae > Medauroidea > Medauroidea extradentata. Next base: position 98,722 of record PNEQ01060069.1, on the reverse strand, counting down.
AATCAATGCTTAAAAAAAGAATTTCTCAACTAAATAATTGTGACGTAAACACTTTCAAACCCACTACAATAATCCTTTTGCAAATTTACCTCATATAGCTATGTAGGGAAGCGTTAATAAAGGTTGTACAGTCTGGCGCATTTCCTATAAATTTAAAGGTAACAGTCAGAAATGTGTTTTAATATTACCATTCTTGTACAGTAAGAGTACTCTACATTTTCTCTTTTTTCTAGCTAAGTATTATAACAGACATATACCAAACGTCTGTTTAAGACTTATATTATTGTTAAGGAAGTTTTTTTACAGTTTAAACCTTTTTAAACGAAACATTTCTTCTTAGAAAAAATTATATATTGAATTTGCCAACTGAAATGTTTAATGCCAAAATTTAAAACCGTAGTTTCAAAATTAACGTTACGTTATTATAAAATAGGTTCCGAATTCTACAATATTTGCTAGTAACTTTTAATAGAAAGCAAATTGTTTGAGAGGTTTCAATAAAATAAATCCATGGAATTGTAAATTACTTATTTGAACATAACTGAAGACAATTTTAGTAAGAACCAGACACTGTACCTTGCAAATAATAATAAATACTTTTCCCGGAATTTTTTAGGGACACTGAAACCTCAGACCAATATTACTGCTGCCCGCTCTTTAATTAAAAACCTTAGGTATACTTACTGAATTACTCAGAAAATTCACATTCTATGCAAGGAAAGAAAGCGTATTTACAAAATGGTCTGACACTTAAGCAACTTCCCGTGAAAACTGAAGGTGTGTGTTAAAACGCATGTTTGTATTACATGCAACCGAAAAGAATTTCATATATTCAATAAAACCTCTTGGCGTGAGAAAGTGCTTACTGTACAACTATTACACGTGTGGCACATACATCGTGTAATTGACTAGATTCAGTTTGTTGGACGTACTCTATTGCAAAATTGAACGACTGTCAAAGAAAAACTAAACAAATAAAAGAAACCATAAAATAAGCAGAGTATGCTTAGTCAGCAAGATACAAACACAACATGAAATTCCAAGATGGAATCGGGTCAAATAAAAACAAGGAACACACAGATAATAAATGAAAATAATAACAAATAAAATAAAAAACCAAATAACATGCGACACAACGATGAGACGAAACAACAAACACAGTAGATATCAGACACGAACAGAAAAATAACAAAACTGACATATACAGACAAGACAAACGACACAATGAAGAGACGAAACAAAATACAGTAGTTTTCCAGACAGATAGTGTTACGACGTTTCGGGAACTGGAATATGTTCCCGTCATCAGGTAGACACACAGGGTTCAGGAACACAAGTGCGACTGATGAGGAGACTGGAAAAACCATGGGTTTATATCTACTGTTTGTTGTTTCGTCTCATCATTGTGTCGCATGTTATTTGGTTTTTTATTTTATTTGTTATTAATTTCATTTATTATCTGTTTGTTCCTTGTTTTTATTTGACCCGATTCCATCTTGGAATTTCATATTGTGTTTGTATCTTGCTGACTAATCTGCTTATTTTATGGTTTATTTTATTTGTTTAGTTTTTCTTTGACAGTCGTTCAATTTTGCAATGGAGTACGTCCAAGAAACTGAATCTAGTCATGAACTCCCATTGCACAGTTCTTTCAAAGATCACATCATGCAATTAACGAATAAAACAAAGAATTTGCACCATCGATATTCAGAGTTTCCATGTTGCCCATTATCATACAAATAAAACCGACAAAAATACACACGCTCATAAAGGTAGGCCTAATTATACCTTATTTTAGTAATTTCATATAATTATTTGTACGAACGGGAAATTCAAAAATTATCTGTAGTTATGTTCATCTAGTCGAACACTTTCATTTTTTTTTCAGTAGTGTACAATTATGGCAGTGTTTTGTTAGCACATTCGATGAACTTACGGAGCATAATAAGTGCCAGCACTGAACTCATGATTGAAAATTTGTCAGATACATCCTTGGTCGCTGACCAAACTGCGAGGGAAAATTATCCCTACTTATGGAACTGATTGGTAATTCCCCACGTTAATTCATTAATGCAATTATCTCTTTTTTCTACTTTTTTACTGATATAAATTTGTTACCCCTAAGCCACGGTCATAGAAGTACAGGTCTGGACACTCGCCTATCTACCAATGTATTTTACTTGACCTCCTTGTTGTTTGGCTGCTGTTCACCAAGTTACCGAGAATGTTGTGCTTTATTGGCGCTGCAGACAGGGCGGTCGAGCTCAAACTCCGTCCACTTATTTGTAGTATTTACATTTCAAAATAAATAAAGATCGCTGGAACCATGCTTGAGGATTGTGAGCGAAACAAGTATTTCATATATTGATAAAAAAATACCTTTTTGATAAATAATCTTTCATAGTGGGAGGGAAGTGGGCGGAATTAGAGCTCGACCGCCCTGACTGCAGTGCCAAAGACGCACAACACTCTCGGTAACATGGTGAACTGCAGCCAAACAACAAGGGGTCAAGTTTTCAGGCGAGTGTCCAGACCTGTTCTTCTACGCCGTGCCCTATACTGGAGCAGATACTAAAAATCTGTATGCAGTTTGGTTTAAAAACGTCTTCTCCATGTTGGCTAATATTTCAGGGCAGTAACTATTGTGGCTTTAGCTAATTACGTATTCAACGAAACCTGGGTTAATAGCCTTTTTTTAATCGAAACCGTATAATTTATTCGTTTGGAAATATTAGCTATCACAGAAAAAAACATTGCAAGCAAAACTGCCAAAACAGTTTTTTAATATCTGCTCTCGCTTAAGCTTAAAAAACAAGTATCACAAAAACAGTAGAAACAAGATAGCTTGGCCTTAATGTGCCTTATTTGCTGGAGCCTTCACGTTAAGGGCGCGGTCTACCACAATTTTCATCACCATTTATTTAATTTTTTATTTGTACCAGATATTTTTTTTCTTATTTTAGACACAAAATGTGACATAATTTGGCTCTTAAGAAAAATTTTTATCTCTCATAGTTTTCGCGTAATGGCTTGTTAAAGTCATATTTTGCATGTTTCCGTTTTAAGGACTACGCTAAAACCAACTGATATACAAAACTAAAAAAAATCACAGTGGATAAAGACATTGCAGGCTACAATGTTGTGCTCATAAAAATAAAGAATAAAAATTATTTGTATTCTTAAGAAATGCTGAAACTGAAGATAAAATTTTTTAAAATTCAAAACAATTTTTAAAAAACACAAGTAATATTTATTCTTTATTTTTATGAGCATGACATTGTAGCCTGCAATGTCTTTACCCACTGTGATTTTTTTGAGTTTTGTATATCAGTTGGTTTTAGCGTAGTCCTTAAAACGGAAACATGCAAAATATGAATTTAACAAGCCATTACGCGAAAACTATGAGAGATAAAAAAATTTCATCAGAGCCAAATTTAGTCACATTTTGTGTCTAAAATAAGAAAAAAAAATATCTGGCACAAATAAAAAAAATGGTGATGAAAATTGCGGTAGACTGTGCCTTTAAGCGAGTCTGTTCCCCGACCACTACTGGTGATGAACTTGACTTTACAATTTTCCCAGTTTGAAAGTAATGCTGTTTACGTTTTACCGTCAGGCCAGGGCGAAGTATTTCTATGACTGAGATACATTAATTGGAGCTGTGCTACGATTTGCGTTGTCGTCGGGGGCACCAGCGTCCGCAAATATAGTAATTTTCTGACTAAGTGCTTTTCGGTATTTTGGGCAACCCTATATAATTTTTTAGAGAGTTCACTCTATTTGAGTTTTATTAACTTGCGCTCATGCCTGGTGGCTGTTGATGAAATATTTGCTCATATCTGATAAGTTTTTCTTTCTTTCTTTAGTCTCATGTTTCAGAGTGAAATGTCAACAATTAATTCAAGCAAACAATTTTCCTCCAATTTCATAAGACAGTGCATTAAACGTTGAAATTTTCTGCAAAAGGGTGACTACACTGCATTGTGTGTAATTAATTGAATCGGTACATACAAGCTGTCAGGTAATTCGCTGATACGGACAGAACTATGGGAATTGACGACCAAAACTAAGCAGAAAATATTCTTTAGTAAAATGTCGTTAAGCCATAAGATTACGAGAAAATGTACTTCGAATATCCGAAAACTCCAGATAGTGGAAAAGTGGGGTAAAGTTTTTCTCACCGCCGCGTCATTTTTCTCGTAGGCTTGACGTCTTTTTACCAGCGGGTATTTTCGTCTTAGTTTTAGTCACAAATTGGTGTGATACAGCTCTTATCCACGAATTATCTTACTAGTTACGCCCACTTCGCTGTGTTTTCTACGTACATCAAATTCACTTGGCGCGGCCCGCATACAGCAAATCAGCTGACGTCCTGCACATTTTATGAATAAACCTTACATATTATCCATTTTCAAATATACAGCATATCAGTCAAGTTTCAGGAATACTAACCGACTTGTGTGCGAGCACTGGTGTACAAATTTACTCAAGGAGGCATAAGAAAATTGGCCTTAAGTGTTGAAAGTTTCAGATATAGATAGAACAATTTGAAATATTTTTTCCTGGCATAGTAAAATTGTTTTCCAAACGTATTACTGGCACAATACTACTGTCATTAAACTATATCAGTACTAATTCACCATTTTTACATATTTATGTAAGAACTTCAATATACCGAGAGTGTATTAAAATTTAAGTTCAATTACGATTGCTTGGCTAAGCTACGCTTAATTACGGAAATTTAAATGTGTGTTCATATTTTCGGTAATTTGGACTGCTAATATATTGTATTACGCTAACTGATATTGTTTCGTTATTAGAGACACTGGAAAATCGCGAAAATGTTTAGCATAGTCTCCAATAAACTGTAGTATTTTAACCGTGACACGTGTGAACAGTTTTGTGTCGAATCACTCACTCTGCGTATTCAAGCTGTACAGTTCTTACTGGGTCTGTTGTAGAGAGAAACAATGCTTCAAATAAACAATAGCCAATGTAGATACAAAACATTCAGTGTTATGTACATCATGTTGGAGCCTAGCAAATAGTCAACTATTCCCGCGATTTTCCAGTGTCTCTATTCGTTGTAAATAACTAATGGTTTTATGGTGCTTTTGTGAGTGCCCTTCAGGTAACGTAAAAAAAATTGCAACTACATTCGCAATTCGACAAACTTCAGAAATTTAGCCAACCTATAAAATCACAGCAGAGGCATAGAATGCATAATAAAATAACGTGGTCTGATAACTGCCTTGAAGAAAGAGCTGAGAGGCCTATCCACCACATGTAATTGTCCGCGTTTAACGCGACGGGGCACAGAAGCGACAAGATTCAGCTTGCCATACTCGATGGCTAACACTTCGTTTTATAAGCGGTGGGCCAAACTGGCGTGCAGTGGTCTCGTTTTATTCTTTTACCTATGGGTAGGGCTAGAAAAAATTCGCGAGTTCAATGACCTGCATGCTAGAATCCAATGTCCTATGCATACTCAAGTTTCGTCTATTCGTTCATTGTCTGCTGTCTGAATGAGTAGCAGGTAATGAACAAATGGTTGGGCTTCGGTATACACAGGATAATGGATTCTAGCCTGTTGGTCGTTGAACTCGCGAAATATTCCTAGCCCTACCTATAGGAGTTTAAACGGCGACCCTGCAATTTTATTTGTGGAAAATTTGCAGTGAAGTTCAGTGCTATGTTTTACAAATCAAGGCCGTAATTTTGTAGTTACATCAGTCTAAAAGAAGCCGCGTCTAACCATTTCGCGGTGCCTCAAAGTCTTATTTCTAAAAAGCGTGCTGCGTATATGTAACGAGAGAAGCCTAGTTTAAAATGCGTGCTCTTTAGATATGAAAAATAATAAGCATTAAATGTAGTAATTTCGTGCAGAAAGGAATAAACATAGCACACTAAAACACCGTTCTCGCGATGCCAGATACATAAGCCTCTTAAGATTCCACTAAACCCGATGTACAAATTCCTTGGTTAACGTGTTACATTTGTTTTAGAGCATTAATCAAAAATGTTTGTTTGAAGAACTAATTTAACGTGTATGTTCTTTAACACTAAATTTGTTTTATGCGTTAAATGTTATTTGTAAACAGTAATATAAAAAAAAGATAAAAATATTTTCTGTCGCTGTTTAGAGATTGGATTTATGAAGTAACACAAATTAACAACAGAAACGTAAAAAAAAAAAAAAAAACCCATACATTAACTTTGTTCTTAAAACTTACAGTTAGGATTTATGCTCTTAAACAAATATTACGGCTTTAAAAGAAAGACTTTGTTAAGACAGACAAAAAAATAATTATTTTTCTTGCGATATTGAACTATAGGAGCCTTATTTGTTGCTGGACCTGCTCGTTCATTGTAAATATCTCTACTTACGTGCATTCTTACTGGTGTTCTGTAATTAGAACGGTTGTGTTTTCGTTACGTCTTCCTTGATAGCTTTTATCCCAGCCAACGGACATAAAAAATAAACTGTATAACATACGAACACATATTAAGAAAAGGTTAGGACTTAATTTTGCGGTTGAATTGGAAACACATTGACAACACGAGTTTTCAATGAAACGGTTAGGTACGTTAATTTACAGCTCCGAACGCGATCGGGCGGCGTGTTAGATTTGGCCCTGCTCAGAGATAAATTAATTCGAACAAAATTATGTAGACTCCGTTACCAGTTAAATACAGATACAGAACATTGTAAAAGAAGAACTTCACAAAAAATTAATTTGTGCCATTTGTAAGAGTTCGCCAGTGTGTAAACTCTAACCAAAGTTATAAAAAAACTCTACGAATGTCCAGTACATATGTGCATACATGCACATCCTTATGTAGGCCTACATATATACACTCGTAGATTTATTGATGTTCAGAAACAACGGCATAAATATGCCCACCACGAGAATCCTGGGCGAAATTGGAGATGAAAATATAAGCGGCAAATTGTTGTATGACAACAATTTAAGGGTCACCATAAGTACAGCTGGTGGTTTTTGGTGAAAATAATTATGCAACATTTTGTGTCAATGCATAACGCTCACATCTGTACCTCTTCTTCGTGGCTATTGGCAGAGTGTTTTTGTGCAGAGTCGGTATTCATTTGATTGTGCGAATCAGTACACGGATAACTGCGACACGTCACGTATGTGATTTGCGGGCTTAACCTTCACACGCTGGGTGTTACGGCATCCAATCACTGGCCACGTAGCAAAGATGCAGGTGCGCACGTAAGGCACTGAAGCAAAGTGCTGCAAAAATTTATCGCGAAATTTCCTATCTCTAAGAATGAGGTTACTGCGACACCGCACGTCTATGATTTGCGGGTAGACCATGCCTCTCGCCAAGGCTATCCGGGTTCGATTCCTGGCAGGGTCGGTCCCCGGATTTTTGCACGTGGGAATAGTTCCAAACTATGCCGTTGGTCGGCGGGTTTTCTCGGGGATATAGTTTCCCCCACTCTTTCATTCCGGCGATGCTCCAAACGCACCTCATACCACCCTTAAGAGGGGTTCAAGACCTTGATGTTAAGCGCTTACCAAATAATCTCTCACTCATTCATGACAACATTTTACTTGCTCGATGTGACGACAGCACATGGAGATGGTCCCCTCTTGCGCTTCACGTCCAGCTTTTTTTTAAATGTATATTACGTCAAGTAAACGCAGAATCATGTTTGTACTGCTAGAGATTTTAACCTGCACCCATAATGTGCGAATCAGAACAGTTTTAGTAGGATGAGTAAGATAACTGAGGCAATTAGACTAACTGCAGTGCTATGTTGCCACAGTGTGCACATATAAATTGTCATCGTATATTACTTTGCCACTAAAATGTTCGTCTCCGTTTAAGCACTGGATTCCCGTGGCGTGCTTACTATACGCTTGTTTTGGACAGTGTGTGTGTGTGTGTGTAGGTGTGTGTATATATATATATTTATATATATATATATATATATATATATATATATATATATATATATATATATATATATATATATATATATATATATATATATATATATATATAGTTTTTCACTAAACGCTTATTTAAAATCGTAACTACATTTCTGGGTAAAATCATTCTGTGTGCGGCCGACTATGGTATTTTCTATGAACAAACACCATAATAGTAACATTTTGACTTCAGCGTGCCTTCGCGAAAAGCAGAAAATAAGCCATAATGGTACCTGACTAAAAAAAAAAATATTTAGTAGGAGGTTAAAATGCCGTAAGCCATAACATAAACACGTTTTAATGTAATCGATTAAAATCCACTTCGTGTATGAGAGAAGGCCGGGATTGGGCCGGCTGCTCGACTAACGAGACATGCCTGTCGCCCGTTCGATGTGAGTGTGAGATGAGTGTGGAGGAGCGACGGAATGAAAAGGACGGAGGAAACGGGAGTTCCCCGATAAAACCCGCCGGCCAACAGCAATGTCCGCCATGTTACCCACATGTGAAAAATCCGGGATCGAATTCAAATCGCCGAGATGAGAGGCGAGAGGTCTGGCCCCTCGACAACAGTATTCGATACGAATGTATCATTGTCTTTATTATTATAATTATTATCATTATTATTGTCATTATTATCATTAAAATTATCATTAGTATTATTGCTGTCGATCTACTTCAAGAGAAAAGGTTTCATGCTGTGATTGTACTTGACTATGACCTCCTGCGGATAAAATAAATCTGGCGATGTTTGCCGCTGTCTTTGGCTCGGGGAACATGATTTACGGAGCTGTTACACTCGGAACCGTTCCCGCCCTGGAGCTGGGAGTGGAGAGCGATGCTTATGGACCGTGGAAGGAGAAGGAGCTGCCAAGAACTTGAATCCTGTAAAAGAGCTTGCTGTGGAATGGGTCAGGAGGAGGTAAGGGCGAGATTTGGCCCAACTCCTTCCAGAGCCAGCGGGCACGCTGAAATCGATGCAGGCGTTGCTGAAAGTCGAGATTTCGCCATGCACCTGTAGTTATAGTCTTGACAATTTACTCTTATATCTAAGACAACATGTTCTTCAATGAATAAATTCCATAGCAAATTGCATCTGAAAACAATGCAGTAACAAGCATAACTGTTTACATTTTTGTGAACAACGCTCCGATAAGAAAAGTCCAGCAATCCATTTTAGCGGCAAATTAAACAGAACATTTTCAGGATTCATAGTTCTGTTATATTTTGACATATTCCTCATGTTTTTCTTTTGAAATGTCGTACTCGAAGTGAAAAGCTGCTAAAAATAATTGCTGGCTACATTTAAAGTTTGTGGAACTTCATTTGGATTTACAAACGTACGTGTTAGGTTAAAAAAAAGTAAAACTTTCCAATTGCTTGCATTTATTATGAGCTCCGAATTGTTTTGTATCAATTCGTAACGTTCTTTATACTTTTGATATTAGAAATACTATTTTGGTTAGTTTAAGATTCCAGTTTAAATTGACAGAGATTATAGAAATTAAATTTATGATCAATACAAAATATTGTATACGCGAGACGTACAAATTCTCACACGTTATTCGTAAAACTACTTTTATCCCACGCACATGTATACACTACAGTCATTTGAATCCACTCATGAACATCGTCAACCAATTCAAAAGTGTTTTGTTTATTGTTTTTAAACATCATCGGTATGAACCAGGTTTACATGTCAGAGTCAAATAACAGAAGAAAGTTATGCTCCTCTAATCTCATATTTCTAACTACCTCCAATTTATGTAAAAGTGAAAGCGTAAAGGTGCGATACCTAAAGAAGTATAGATTAACATTCAGTGAACGAGAGGATTAACTAACACCGTGACCAGTTAGGATCTTCCGAAATGACGTCATAGATAGTTTTCTAACTGCAGAAAGTCGAACACAAACAATGACATTTATATACAACAGCTTAATTCATAGTACGCATCGATTACCTGTTGCAGTTACTTCAACAGCATATTAAATAGCCATCTTGTTTAAGGCTATAGGTGGGCAATAAATGCATAATAGACCGAAGAAATGCTAAATACGTTACTTAAAAATTGCAGGTACCACAAATTCCAAATTAAAAAAAAAGTTTAACCCTAGTACAGTTATTACCAATCTTTCGAGCAGATATTTTCTTTGGGTGACATTTTACTGGGTTTCAAACTCTGTCGCCAAATATTCGTTCATGTAAATTAAGCGCAAAAGATTTCGCTAAAAGAATACGTCACTCTGTCGAAGTAACTGCTAAAAATTTTGACAATATCTTTCGCCTACGGTTCTTCTTTATTACGTTTTTTTTTTTTTTTTTTACAATCTGACGTTCAAATACGAGAGTATTTTAATTGATGTACAGTAAATACCTTTAAGCGTTAATTTATGTACAAAGTGCTCTTAAGAATACTGCCTGCACGGTTGTCAGACGGTGTGTAAAGGATCGGTTTTTTGTCTTTAACAACATTTTTGTACTATATCTGCGTACGAGTATCATTATGAATGTTATTGTGTCGGAACTACGTTTCTAACGTTCTACATGAAAACAGGCGAAACCGACATTTTCACCGTTAATTTTAGGTGTACTGAATACCAAACTTAGCAGGAAAAAAACTACGTGAGAAACATGGGAACAGCTACATGATAACCTTAGCCCAATGACGTCAACCCTGTATAAACGTAGGCGTGATAAATGTTTTTAGAAGCCGGAAGATTTAATCAGCGGATACAAGTACAAGTCAGACATTTAGTATTTACACTGTAAAATACTTTGCTACAATGTTTAGGAAGTAATTAACCTAAACGCATTATGGGACAGTTACCATACTTCTACCTTGTTAATATGTAAACTGTTACACTTGTTACAATACAAGTCTGCCAACTTTTGCATACATTTGACTGTTTTATAAAAAAGTATAGCAATACTACCATGAATGTCTGGGAAACTATTCTACCATAACCACTTTCTTAGCGTTCCTATACGCACGTGTGACAAATTTACAAACTATTATTTAGAGTGTATGTATCTTCATTACTGCGTTAATAATTAACAGAGTCACCGCTGGAAACTGACTGAGGCGAGCCGATGCCAGTCGCCAGTTCAATTTGTTGTTCGCAGAGGCGATTATAAACTTAATGTGCAGGCATGTATTACACTTGCCGCAACTACTCCTCTCAGCCTTGAGATCGTAAAATTCCGTAAGGGGCGGCACCTTTAAAGGAACTGTTCTTTTATACATTTCATAAACTATTTGTGTTCTACAAGCATATGTAAAATTTCAAAAACTTTTCTTGTAAAATTGTACGTTTGTAAAGTTAAGACGATTATATTCAAACTAATCAACGTCACGAGTTTGCCGTCAGTTACGGCGTTATAGGCAAGTTACATTCTGGTACGCTTTCTGCTAGAACAAAGTGAATAGTAATATTATCACGAGCTAAAAATAAAAACAAATTGTTTATGAAACAAAATAATAAGAAATTTATGTACTAATAAAATACGTAGGTTTTCGGTGGTTTAGGAGTTACGTGCACGGTTGCCTATTTAAAAATACAACTTCGAATCTTGGTGTGTCCACAGTTCTTTTCCCAGAATTATTACACGTAAAAATTTTTCTGTTCAACAGTTATCAAATACTGTAGGCAATAAATAAGTACATTTCCATGAACAGAATAAATAAAATATTTTAAATTTTATTTTCCTTAGCATAAACTACAAACAAAAGTCTGTAAATTGATGTCTTGATGTTTAACAAACATTGTAATTTTACAAACATTCACTTTGTATTTTTGCAAGAATAGTCTTTGCAGATTTATAACGAATTTCTTTAGTATCAGTGTGTCCAAGAATTTACTTTGTGTATAAGAACCAATTTTTAACCCCCGACGTAAAAAGAGGTGTGTTATAAGTTTGAAGTGTCTGTCTGTGTGTCTGTGTGTCTGTCTGTGGCATCGTAGCTCCTAAACGAATGGACCAATTTTGATGCGTTTTTTTTTGTTTGTTTTAAAGCTGACGTGATCGAGATGGTTCTTAGCTGTGATTCAAGGATATCTGTTCAGCGGTTTAAACATAGCAGAATTACTTTTATCATCTAACCTAAAAAAATTTGTTTGTTATCAATGCGTACCAATAACTTATTTACAAAACAAAATATTAAAGAAAATAAAATTACAAATAATAAATAAATTCATATTGTAACTCAAAACGTGCATTGTTGCAGTACTAAAATCGTTAATAATATTTAGCGAATGCGAGTAAATTAAAAATAATGAAAATAAAAGAAAAATTAAAAATTTTAAGTTACCCCCAACAAAATAAATTTAAAAAGTAAAAAAATTAAATTTCTCTCTTGACATTTTAACATAATTAAAAGTACCTATTAATATTTTGACGATGAGCGTCATCACGTCGAGGGACCGCTAATAAAATGAAATAAAAGAAAGAATAAAAATTAAAAGTATATTGATATTGATAAAATATGGATTATACAACGACTTACTCTATGTAAGCAACGCTGGCATGTAACAAAACAACAATATCCAATCGTTTAGTTTTCTGTCTTGATTAATTTACTCAGAATAATTCGCGAAATAGACACAATCGTCAACATCTGCCCTGACGTGTCTGCCCGTTTGGGTCGCCACATTCTGTGACGCCCCCGCCCCCCTTGCAGCATATAGCACATCGCGCGCGTCTATCAAGCAAACGCCTCTTATATAATTGGTACAATATCGAAACACTGCTTGAACTTAGTTTTCTACATCAATCTTACAAGTTATACTAAGTTCATTCGTACAATTTGAAACTAGTAGATATTTTCTATTTTTTCTACCCATGTATACCTAATTATTCTTCTTCACACAGCAGTCACCTGACTTGATGACTTTCATCGTCAAAATATTAATAGGTACTTTTAATGAAACTAGAAGGCCAAGGGTGAAATTTTATTTTTTTACTTTTTAGAGTTTTTTTTATGTCGGGGTTTACTTAAAATTTTTAATTTTACTTTTATTTAAAATTGTAAATTGCAATATTCTATTAAGAGAAAGCTCATAAGTTTTCTCCACGAATCTACATACACTGAAACACGAAATATGTTGAAGGTCATCTGGCATACAGCAAATGTAGTGCAAGGAAAACAGCAAATGTGGGATACTACATAACAGATTTTACTTCTCCACGCGGGAGCGAAACATGGAGATTTCCCTGACTGCACAGAAGTTAAAGGATGGCGAAGCACAGATAAACAAGCGCATATTTGCCAGCGTCCACAAAACAACACTTTGTGAAACCCTATCATTGAAGTTGTATTCAAATAGAAGAAGTTATAGTTCTTCAACGAGGGTTATTTTTTCTCAACCTCCGATCGGCTGTAATAAAAATACGGGAATGAATTAGGAAATTATTTTAATGTCAAAAGAAACGTACAACCATTCACTATTTTTCCAAATAATCATCGTGCAGATTGAGGCATTTGTCGTACCGATGCACCAGCTTGTCGATACCCTCCTTAAAGTCCGGATTTGGCACCGAGTGACATCCACTTTTTCCTCACGTTGAAAAAGTGGCTCGGAGGACGACACTTCAACACCCATGATGAACTGCAGGACACTGTTAAAACGTGGCTGAATAGGCTGGAGGCATCATTCTTTGCAGAGGATATCGGCAAGCTGGTGCATCGGTATGACAAGTGCCTCAGTCTGCACGGTGATTATGTGGAACAATAGTGTAAAGATGTACGTTTCTTTTGACATTAATAAAATTTCATAATTCAATCGCGTTTTTTTTATTACAGTGATCGGAGGTTGAAAAAAATAACCCTCGTAAATAGCAACAGCAAGCCTGACACTCCTTTCTAAAGAATGGAGAACTTCGCGAATGCATTTCAGGACAAGGAAAAATCCATAAGCTCGTTTATACGTGCTGTTTATTGTTTGGGTGACTAATTATTACACACGCCCTGTGAGACCCTGGAGCAAATAACATACCGACAACAAAACGAGAGCTTTATCACAAACAGCCCAGTTTAAAGTTCGAATCAGACAGCAGCCAATGAATAAAAAGAAGTAACTTATTTATGCATATCACCGCGAATTGTAGAATAAAGGACGTTGAACTAACAATGTGTTCATGTATGTACCCCTTCACATATCATGTGTACAAACCACCTCAGTGCGGCTGAGATGTATCATCGCTGTATCAACACTGCTGAAGCAGTCGTTACCGGGCCTTATTTGCGGCAGATCTCATCACTTATGTTTTACCAATGAGTAGAGATGTTGATTTATCTCGAAACTATCTTGGACCGACGTAACCTTTCAACGTACGTGAGTGGAAGACAATTGTCCGACACGTTCTAGACCAATCACAGGTGTCAAATATTGCACTAGCAGAACTCTCAATGGCTCTGTCAAATAGGGCAACAGTTTCACGTACAAACGACAGCCAGTAGCTTCCAAACACGCTGAACGTACGATGAATCCTAACAAACAGTCAAGTTTTCCTGCGACCAGTGGCGGCTCGTGGGTTGTTGCCAGGTGGGGCTGCAGATAGTCGGAACTGTACACTCTTGATGAACGCGCCGTAGACCAACGACCATTAAATATTTGCCGGCTACTAGATGTGTTGTGACCACTCAGTAGTAAGGGGCACCTGCACATCAGCGTGTCAGTGGCTGCAGAGTAAACCAGCGCACAACCCTGTACAGCTCTTGGCAACTGCAGCCCTACCTGGCAACAACACACGAGCCGCCACTGTCTGCGATATATAACCACCTCTATACTTGACCGTAGAAAGTTTAAGAGCTGAAACGTCCCCATCAGACAATTGTTCGAAGACAGCAGTTTGTGGAAATGCCCGTTTTTTTTCTGTATCAACTTCACAAAAGGAAAGTATTACAAATACCGTTAAAGGAAGGAACCTACTAGTCCGATACAAAAGCAAAATACTCACCGTAGTGAGGTCGCACATTCAGGAACGCACATACTTCAGGCACTTCAGAACATAACATCAGGTAACAATGTACAGAGAAAGAGTGTTATTTGTTCACGATTGAGATATATGTAAGCTTTTGGCGGTCCTTCTGTAATAGTGTGCAGCGCCGAAACCCAACGTGATTTTTTTCTTACCATGCGTAACATGGAATTAAAATTTGTCTTCCGTTTCTTTTTAGAAAACTACTTATGCTAATAAAATAACAAGTAGACCCTACACACATCTAGTTACCCGATAATTATGTTTGTAATTGTTTATCAGTATTTTGAAAATGCATGTAAACGTTTACTGTTTTGTGTTCTGTTTCATTATTTACAATGTAACAATGAAAATTTGTTTACAGATATATACGCCACATTCATGTCAGTACTACCAGAAGGGCTATGTCCTACTGGGAGGACAGCGGCAATACGGCGAAAGTAACACTGTAAAAAAACTTCCTAAAATGTTTAGGAAGTAATTAACCTAAACACAGTATTGGTCATTCGGAATAAATTGAGCACTAAAATTTTCACCTTTGAAAAATATCACTAGCCGTTACTGCATATAATTCAACATTAACTATAGTTATTTTACTGCTTGTATGGTTGGCAGTGAAAGTACGCGATATAGTTCCATGTGTTTTCCTATTTAAATACAACAATACATTAACAAAATCAACCAAAATCGATATAATTGTATTGTATGCAATAAATATACATTTTTTATTAAACTGTATTGATTCATACTGACTGCACAATTTATCTCAACACGCGCAAACATTAAGTGACGTGTCCGGAGAGGTTAGACACGTCCCGTCGTTTGACGTTACGCGCGTAAAGATACGAATTCACTGAAAATATAAATTTAGCAGGGTTTTTTTGAGTGTTCACTTTATCCTGAATCTCCTATACCATACTTCCGCCTTGTAAATATGCAAACTTTTACAGTTGTTGCAATACAATTCTGGTAACTTTAGTATACATTTGACTGTTTTATAAAAAAGTTTAGGAATGTTACCATGGATGTATGGGAAGCAATTCTACTATACATACTTTCTTAGCGCTCCTATACGCACGTGTGGCAAATTAACAAACTGTATTTTAGAGTGAATTTAACCGCATCCATGCTAGCAGGACTTCCATTAAAACGCATCCATGTAAGTTATAGAAGACCTTCCAGAATAGCGAGCTTCCGTCAGGACGCTGTCTTGTACAATCTATCATTAATGGTTATGCTTTAATACTGCGGCTTACATCCACGGAGCTTGTACAAGAAATCAATGTTAAAATCAATTACATTTTAATTGATTACTGAAAAAGAAATTACAATTTCAAACTAATAGTAATCAACGTGGAATTCCTGGAAGAATACTACAGAAGCAACAAAGCACATGACGTCATAAATTTATGTTCACGCGTGCCGGCATTTTGTTAGCAAATTAATCATTTGTCACGCGATTCAATAACTGTTCCGTTGGTAAGGCGGACAACAGCCCTCACGTCCGTTCTTTATCCCTCCGTTATCCAGTCGCCTGTTGAATAGTAGAACGATTTACTATAACTCGTAATACTCCTGGCCTTTGCTCAATGCCGCCAACATACACAACAAAAATTGCATGTTATCTAATAATTTTTGATAAATTATTTCTTATTTGTAATTGTCGGTATATTTCAAAAATAACTTTACACCATTACAGAAAGCAGTTATGTAAACAAAAATGTAACGAACAAAATTAAAAATGTGTTCTTCAATACGCTGTCATGTAACAATAGAGAATGATCTAACGCAGCTAAAGTTTATAATGTCGTACTTGTATCTGTTCCTCCATTGTAGTTAATAGAGTTCTCCAACCTTATCATGAATTTAATTATTTGAAGTACTTGGTTGGCTGTTGATCCCGTGAATGACGGAAGGATGAGGGCGGACTCGACGATTTATTTTAAGTCCGACTTTACAAACACTATATATGGAGACCCTGTCACTTACTTTGATTTGCTTAACTTGTTAATACTCTGTGAAATTAGTACGTCATCGTTTGCATCAAAAGTCTTAACATTTGCTGTTTTCATCCACTGCATTCGCCACATTCTGGTCCACACACTCGTCATTGTGTCGTAACTAGATAAGACCCGGTGCTTTCTGAACAACCAAGAAGTGTTTTTTTATTATTATTTTAATTCCCAGCTGGAAAAACGTATCAAGTTTAAATGCATTTGGTCTTATCGTATTTTAACTTCAAAAAGTAGTGCGGCAGACGAAATTTAATCAGTTAACTTATTTTTACCTTTTAATGTTGTGCTTCCAAATCCTTGAAATCGAGAACACGATTACGTCTGCTCACGCAGTTTCTCTACGATGTTTTAGGATGGAAATTGAATTAGCCATCCACACACCAGGGAATCCATTTCCCCCTACTTTTGTATCCTTGCTTCGTCTCACCGTCACGATTCATTTCTACTTCAGTTCTTCGTTAAATGCATAGATATGTTGCATTAAAGAATTCTAGTTCACGTTTAATTCATCTTACCAACACACAGAAGTCAGGTAGTTTTTACTTAGAGTAATTTTATTTATTGAATAAATATGTGTATATACCGCCTAAAATGTCCTGTACAACTAACTGTATCGCGTATGTTGTGTTGAGTGATGTAATTAATAAATCAAAAACTTTTTTTTGCAGGGCTTGAATTCAACACCGAACAGATACGGCGCGTTACAAACACCTTATCCTATCGTTACAAGTGGGTAAGTCACTACAACAGTCATTAAATAATTATTATGTCGTAGAGGTAAACGGTAACATACACGAATGCACATCCGTAAAATTTAAGCTCCATCCTTCACACGACAGAGTAAACTGCATAGAAAATAAATTTGCATACATTATGAGTTCTCATATCTTTGTTATTGTTTACATTTTATTACGAATGAGTTGTTATTCAATCTGTGTTTTTTATAGCGTATAAGTATACACACTAGCAATATATATATATATATATATATATATATATGTATAAATATATATAAATATATATAATACTTTCTCTGAGAACGATCTTAGTGCAACTCTTCGTGTGGTTGACCTGGAAATAAAACCTTGAAACTGTTTCTTCGTCACAACGCAAATTTTGCTGCAATAAGTGAAATTTGTATTTTAAAATAGACATCGGCACAGATGTTTCCTCACAAACGAAATAATAAATAGAAGAATAATGGTAACAAAACATTTTGTACGTAAAATAAATAGTTCTGTAGTACACTTTATGATGTTAGCTCTATCTTTTAAACACCTATATCAGTAAAAAAATATTATACAGCAAGAATTACTTCACAAAGCAAACAATTTAAAGAAAATATTAGTAGTGAATATTTGTTAATATTTCTTTGCAGTAAAACAAGCTTTTTTACAGCACTCTGAACCACCTGAAATAAATATTTATATTTGTTGTGAAGAACAAATTACCACTAGTTGTTACACAACCTACGCTTTGTGAGTTTCTGAGTGAAGGCCATAAACTCAGGATGTATTAGTAAGGCGCACTAAATAGTGATGTTATTGTATTAAATTCTTTTGTGCATTATGTAAGTGAAATAAAATGAAAAGTTTGCATAACTATTTACGTAACTATGAAGAGTCACAATTTTGATGTTAGTGAATGCATAGTAATTCTTGAGATAACTCATTAAATTTAAATAATAATAATTCTTCGTGAAGCGTTTGACATTTACATTTTACGCATATAAAGTGAACCGGATTTAAGCAACAAACAAACTCCACGATGCGCAGCTTCTTGTCTTTAAGTCGAAAACTTGCCCAGATACCAGAAACTTCATACGGGGCCGTAGGCTAACCCGAACATGATTATTCCAGCGTAAAACATAAAACCTGATCGCAAACAGATGATCGTTCGCAATTTTCTTTCCACTGGAGACAGTGATTCACTGGAAACGTTGGCTAAGTCACATTTTGTCTTCCTGTGCGACCAATATTTTTTTTTGTTTCAGTATTACAAAAAAAACTGCACCGCTACGTAATGAAAATTAAACGTAATAGTAATATTACTTATTAAATTTCAAAAATATTTCACACGTTCATCACGAAGAAGCTCAAATATAAAAAATAATTTATTGTTATGTACACCGTATTTATTATTTTTCTGTTATGAAAACCTTATTTGTAGGATATTCCGAAAATTAATACTCACGATAAAATTCTAATAACCATAAAAGTAATGTGAAATGAACAGACACATCTTAATGTTTCTAGCCATAACGAACGTTCTTATTAAACACAAACTCTTTTGAGAAAATATTTCTGGTTCGCAAGAAAAACAGAATTAAACAAAACTCTTAGCCTGATGGAAAAATCCAGAGTTAACTGTGACCAACAAATACGATACACGTGTAAAATTCAGGAAACTCAACTTAGTCGTTACAGGTAAGCCTAACATAAAAATAGTTATTCTCTAGATGATGCCCAAAACTCAGTAAAGGAAGTGCTTCATGAACTCTACTTAATATTTTCTTTCAACAAATTTGTAAAACGATGTCATGTATACATATAAAAAAATCAATGTTTACGATTTACACCATGCATGTATTTTCATTGCACTCATAAGTTACCGGCAGAAGCACAACCACAAAATAATTCTCAGTTGTGTTTCTGATAAACTAAAGTTCCGAAAAGTTAATTTTAAATTAATTGCTTAATTTCTTTGGGTGAAACGTACGAGATCAAGGGTAAGGCTTACCAGTACTGCAGCCACATAGTTTAAATGGGGAATCAGTGTTTCATGTAAATAAATAAATTAAATATACCACACTTTTAAAACGTACTGAAAAGTGTAAAAGGACTTGACCCACGTAAGGTTAAAACGAAAAACGTTGTGCACATATAATATATAACCGATGCGTGAAGCGTTCACCTAAGTTACTAACAATTTTATTAAACTGCAAATTATATGGACTGTTGTGTAAGTTTTCTCAACGACAGTTATCCTTTACACTTATTTCTATTATTCATGCGCATATTGCAAGGGAACTCTTGAAAGTTAACTTATAGTTCCCTTGCAATGATCCTGCATGATGTAATAATGAAAGGTTCCGTTATTACTTGTGACAAGCAGTTTACCAAGAATAATTCTTATGATCTGTGAAGAGAAAAATTTGGTAATACAATTTGAATAAATGTAATGACTCAAAAACTGAAAGTACAATAAAATTTTCTAACACTGCCCCTTAAACTCCGGGGTTTGCAAGTTGTGCTGGCAGAGCTGTTGATGGAATTTTGGCCCGAGCCTCGTGTTGGAGTCTCTCTCACACACACATACACACATGTCGAGAGATATATCGTCGCACACACGGAGCGCTGAGAGCCTTCTCGTTTCAGTTGGTAACTCTGTTTACTGGCTCGTAGGGGGATGGGGGTAGACAGCGGCAGGGGAGACGACAGAAGACAGTCGAGATAACCCAATTACCCCCGCGTTCGCAGCGCTGCCAGCGATACTTCGTTAATTGCTCGGCGGAAGCGCACCGCACGAAGAGAGACAGTCGAGGAAAGGTTAAGGGCCGGGCGACTGTTCCGAGGAGAACTCCAGGAAATATGATTAGATCGCCTGACAGCCGCTGTTCTTCCAGGACTCCTCTTCGTTCGCCCACCTGAACGCAAACAGATGAACGTTTGCAATTGCCTTTTCACTGGAGACTGTGATTCACCGGAAACGTTGGATAAGGCAAAGTTGGTAAGCATTTAAGGGATTATGAGCGCACACTATTGCTAATGATGTGTTGCTGAAACCTGTAACAGTTACAAGTCTCAGCAACAAATCATAAGTAGGGACCTGAAAAATTTGGGTTTTCTTTTGGGCTCAAGCAAGGCGTCAAACGTCAGTAAATGTGTGTCCATTTCACGATTGGCTTTTGATAAGGACCCTAATTTTTGCGAAAAGAATTTTGCCACACTTTGTTTCAGTGACTTGCGTGCATATCTGCAGATCTGCTTCGTAATCAGCGATTGGACGGCTTAGCACTGACGTGCCTTGGGGTTTCAGTGGCAAATCACAGAATTGTGAAGTTGTAGGAACGTCATTGTGATTGGCAAAGTTATATGAGAGACATCACTTCACAAATACAAGCTGCCAATAACCATGAAGTAGAACTGTATATGTGCTCGTAAGTTACTGAAACAAAGTAAGGCAAAAATTTTTTCGCGAAAATCATGGGTCCATAGCTATTGACTTATTTGATAACTCATGGAGAACAATGAGCAAAAATATGGAAGTAACGTAATGCAAATCCAATCATTTGGTATCTGTGAGTCAGCGAGCATCCACTGAACAACTGTTTTTGCTTGAGTGAACATATATATTTGGAGGCTAGCATACAGGTCAGCGAACTCGCGAATTTTTCCGGTCTCTAATCAAAAGCAATGGTTAGGGACCCATGTTTTTCGCGAAAAGAATATTGCCCCGTTTTGTTTCATTGACTTACGTACACAGCTGAAATTTTGCTTCTTGGCTATTGGCAGCCTGTCTTCATAAAGTGGCGTATCTCATTTGACTGAGCCAATTACAATAACGTTCCTACAACAGCACACATCTGTGATTTGCCGGTAGAATTCCAAAACTCGTGACAGTTAAAATACCCAATCGCTGACCACGTAGCAAAACTGCAGACGTGCACGTTAGGCACTAAAACAAAGTGAGGAAAAATACTTTTCGCAAAAATCGGGGTCTTTAGTAATTGTATACTGTATGTATATTAACCCAACAATTTTTATTATTAAGTCCCATTGCAAAAAAAAAATAATTCTAACATCTCTAGACCCAGTAGACTTTCCTGAGCCACCAGTGACATTTTTGGTTCCATTCTTACAAGCGAAAAATTATAAACTCTGCTTGAGCCGTTCTCACAACCACACTAAACGTACGTACGTAAGGTTTTTGGGATTGGATTCCGGACACTAAAAAATATAGAAGTGCTCAACAATTATTTTCACTGGTGCAAAATGTCGGTATTAGTTATCAACTGCTTTGAAATTAAACATATATGATGATTTACGACAGAAAGAGGAACTATTTGAAAACCATTATTAAAATTAAATTGTCTTACGTTGTCAAGCCTACTTTAAAACGGATTCACAACCACCACTTAGTGTACGTAGCGTACAAAGTATAAAGTAGATGAACTCTGTTCGGAGCGTAGGTACACACGCTACTCGAGGTTGTGAATGCTTACTTGCAACATTAGTGCTTCTACTTTTACACGTGCCTACGTGGTGGTTGTGCATCAAGCTTTACTATCCACCAAAAAGTAATATAAATTGTGTTTTATTTTAATATTACTTCACCCTTGCATCAAAAGTAAGGTCAAATAAAAATAATTTACTAAAATGTATACTGTATTTTGTACTTTACTGTTGTGTACTTCATTTATTGTTTTACTGTTTTGAAAACAATATTTGTCGGTTATTAGGAAGATTCATTTCCACAATTTTTGACATAAATGTTTTCGACCAATTTCGTAATACAAAGTTTTACATACTTATGATTGGGAAATTAAAATTGCAGTTAATGTATAAGCATAAATGAGTTGTATTTCGAGTAGCATTGAGACAAAGCCCAGTATAGGTTCTTCACGATAACGTGAGCACAGCATTAAGTTTTATTTCAGCCATTTTGCAGCCATCGTTACTATTTTTAATATGAAAACTTCCCTGTAACTAGAAACCAGTGTAAATGTTTCAACACTCTCAAAAGTTAACATCTACAAGCCCAATAAAACATATTTTTAAATAATTACAAATTCTACTAAGTGCTCAGTTTTAAGTTAACAGCCTATACTTACGCGAGCAACA
The DNA here is from genome assembly GCA_003012365.1 of Medauroidea extradentata. Classification (NCBI taxonomy): domain Eukaryota; kingdom Metazoa; phylum Arthropoda; class Insecta; order Phasmatodea; family Phasmatidae; genus Medauroidea; species Medauroidea extradentata. Next base: position 75,927 of record PNEQ01060069.1, on the reverse strand, counting down.
CTTAACACTCCCGTCATGCGCCTGATGCTATGCAATCTGTCAACCATGCAAGCTTGCTCTGCATTGATATCCAGGCGTTGTACACCACAAGCAGAATGGGTCTTTCTCACAAATTCCATTGAGAACATGCGTAATTTGAATGGAAAAACTAACTCATGAGAGTTGATATTTTTAAATTTGGAGGTGATTTCAGGTAATTGTAGCCATTATAAAAACTAATATTTGAAACGCCCGCGAAAAAAAAATTATTACAACATGGCTGCCTGCTGTGACGTCATCAGCCAGTACAGGCGGGATTTCGGTGGTCTGAAGATATATTTTTGGTCGGACATAAAGCTTATTTATTTAAATTGTGTTTTGTGCCGATGTGTACGGCATGTGTATTTATTATTCTCACAAACTACGTTAGCAGTCTGAGATCTTATAAAAAACCTAATTTAGAATTAGTTTAGAATAGTATGCCGAGTCATTAATGGTTGTGATACCTTCAAATGGTTCCCGCAATGACATTTTTAAGGGACAACAATGTAGTGATTAAATGATTAATTGTCAGGTTCTGTATCCATTTACTGCATACTTTTTATGTGTATTACGTCATAACACACTAGATACTTAAAAAACATTTTGGCGAAAGTTGCTCCGAAAGTCCCGAGCTGCAGAATCCAAAGAACATTTATACCTACATTTATACAGAAGTTAAAAATACGTAATCAAATACATGTACAGGATGTGTCAGGACGGAGTGTATTAATTTCATGTTGTGATAGCTCACGAAAAATACACGTCGAAAATGTGATTTCAGTTTATCGATAAAGTGAAAATTGTAGAAGTAATGCTACCCTGAAAATATAATTTCAAATTACCCTTTCAACTAAAATATCAAAAACTTCTTAAAATTAAATAAGTAAACTTTGTACGGTATCTTATTAATGACTTTACTTCATTCTAAGTAATTTAGTTTGGTAGTGTAATTGGTCCATAATTGTTAAAATGGGGCACGACACTTTCCTTCTGCTTCTAACTTCGGAACACTTCACTGTAAGTCTGGTTCTACTACAGAATATTAAAGAGGCGCGGAAGATTAATAAGAAAGGTCATCTTGTCGAAATTTGTTACAGTTAATCTTTGTCGAAAAAATCGTATGTAAATTAATGTTTTTTGTGCCTGAAACATTACAGACATTGCGACTACCTTGCGAGGCGTGTAACCGAACTAACAGGCATGTTGCAATTGCGACGGATTAATCATATAAGATATTGCAAAACGCCTATTATTTCGCCTACAAACCTTGAAAAGAAGTTGAATGCCTGTGTATCTTTTATGCGTTACAAAAATTGACATCAGTTTATGACTCGAGACACAATATTTTTATTTCCATAAAATTTTCAATTTCATGTGAAAAATAACGAAAAGGAAGTTTGTATTTTGGTATGTCTGGCCTCAGAAATGAATTTAATACTCAAATGTACTAGTTTCCTGCAATTGGCTCCTAGCTAAGTAATATAAAACACTCTCAAGTTACTTAGAATACTATGAGTATGAATTCTAGCAGAGACATATATACTTTTGCACCTAGTAACAGTAACACATAAACTTATCAATTTTGGGGTCTTTATCATTCCTTATATAAGTTGTAGAATTCAAAAAAAGGAAAAAAACATATATATAAATTAGCCAGCTACTATACCGATATACGTTCAACTAACTGCAAAAAAATGTATCTGCTAATAGACATATGTAGTTTCCCGCTAACGATAAAAATTAGTATAGGCGCATGTCAAGTTTGTAATTTTGCTGTTTTCTTTTCGTACAAACAGGTAAAATTATCCTAAGCTTATAAATTAAGAAACTGTGAAAGTAAAAGGACTAAACTACTACAGGATACTTATGCGATTACACACACATCACACACACAGATGTTATTGTATTATTTTAAATATATGATTTTTCGATAATTCAAAATTATACTGTTCTATTGTTTTGTGTTACGGCTTATTGCATATATGTGTTGAAGTATCTCAGAGATTTTAGTTTTTGGACGATTATATATATTTTTTTAGTTACTACAGGAATAAACAAAAATGTACAAAATAATGAGTCTACATTCCTCTATGGATGCAAATTAACAAAAAATTAGAATCTAACACGTACATCTAGAAAATAATTAAAAGTCTTCGTTTAATTATACCGTGTTAACTTCCAATTTGGCAGACTTACATAATTAGTTTCAAACATCAAAGATGTGACAGTATCATTTAAAGTAAATTATTTTGTTACAACCAGATAAGTAATAGCCGAAATATGACGTAAAGTTATGAATTCATACTGTATCTTGCTATTTTACAAAACAGTGTACCTGCAAAAATCAACCCTGCTTAAATAAAAATTTGATTGACGATTTATCGAAACATAAAATGTTTCAGTCGGTCCAGTAATCATCGACATGCCTACCTACACTTACACTGAGAACATTTTTCTCCGTCGATTTACGGAATTCTCGCTATACTTTCTCCGGATACCTTCGTGAATTCACGGAAACTTATTTCCTAAACCAACATAAATTTCCGTAAAACAGTTTCATTACACGGACCTCGCATATATTTATGATACTTCTTTAGGGTGCAGGAACAATAATTTGTATGGTTATTTTTTAGTGCAGTTTTACATATGAAACGAAATTACGTATAACTGTGTTACAAAATAATGTTTCCGTTAATTAAACAGACATTTCCGTATAATTACCCGGAAATTCACGGACATTTTTAACAGTGTACTTACTCTCATGGCCCCGCAAATCTCGTTCGGTTTTGGCCTCAAGTAGCATCCTCCAAGCCGTACTATTCTTCTATGAATGCTCCAAGTACCTTACATTTATTTACCACCAGGGAGTCTATTCTGTAACTTTTTTAGTCTCTTGTACGATCTGATACAAAGTCTCTTCTGGGGTAACAATTTTTACGACGAGAAATCATATTTTGTAACTTAAAATGGCGCAGTGATTGTCTTTCAAAAGTCTATTGATCCTTTTTATGTAAATATTGGGTTCTAGGCTGTTGTCACGAAAGAAAAGTTAGTTAAAATGGTCGACATATTTAAGTTGTGTTCTTACAACCATCCTAGCAAGAGGACAAATATGACAATTTCGATTGAAATGTTGCTAGGGAAGAGACAGAAATACGTCATTTTATTTTCCCATCTATATTTAATACGCTCGTAAAGTAAATCTCTGTGTTTATTAACTCTGACTATCGACGCAAACGTCGAATTCAGTACAACACACGTGTTGCTATCTTTTGAGCGGATACACTAACATAGAACCAGTGCTGATATCTGTTGTAAGTGCAGCACGCTGTCTTTCTACTAGAGACAAGTTGACGTTATAACTAGAGTCCTGAATATTTCGCGGGTTCAGCTACCAGCCGGCTGGACCCCGCAGTCCTGTATACACTCTGTCTTCAACTACCAGTTCATTGGCTGCTGCTCCAGTGAGTCAGCATTTGGACATTTGACGGTGTAGCGAGGGAGTCCACGAGTGTTTTTATGCGTGAACGCCATTGGTTTGTAGTCCTCAACGTTCCGTTTAATAAACAATAACCCTGTCGAAAATGTTTCCGACATATACATGACTTAGAAATCCAACCTATCCTCAGTTGAATCCGCGAAATTTCTGGGACTCTAGTTATAACTTTTAAAATTGTAACTCTAAAGAGCAATGAATAGTATTTATGTTATTTAAATTTAATAAATTATTAACTTAAAACATGCTTTAAGACTAAGAAAATATCATTTAGTTAGCTGTACGAAGGTTTTCATAGAATATCCTACAGTGTTGCCAAGCATAATGAACTTCTGGTAAAGAGAGGTGTTAGGGGATACGGTATATAGACAGACACTAGTGACTATTTTAATCGCTGCCGGTCTCGAAAGACAGTCGCAGGTCAAGATCTTTACCAGAGGTGAAGTTAGAGAACAAACCTCCTCGTGTCTTCACCTCAATTATGGTCTGCCCGTAGGTCTTCGTCACTCAGGTTTCTTCTCTTGACACTTATTTTAATCTTGATCCTTCCTCACTTCTGTAGATGCAGCCGGCCCATCTCAGTCTTCTTGCCTTAGCTTTCGCTACGACATCCGTCTCATTATACATTTCCTCCAACTCCGCGTTCTTTCGTTTTCACCATTCTCCTCATTCGCACATTTGTCAAAAAATGTTTCGTCTGATTTGGATTTTAAAACTTTTATCATTCTTTCTGTATACTTACGTATTCTCCATATAATGTTGTATTTAGCTATAGAACGTTAGGAATGCTTTCAGTCGAGCAGAATTTGGTTCAAATATGGAATCACAAATATTTTTTCCAAGTAACTTTAACTGTCCGTTTGTTGAAGATGTCTGATTTTCTCGTGAACAAGTTAAACAAACATCCCAGCCGCTTTAAACTAAATAGGCGTGGAGTACACGTCCATGAAGCGAACGGGGTTTCGTATCGTGGAAAATCGAATTAGTGAGCCATGGAGGTGACCTTTCATTGGATAAGTGGTTTCGTCTAAAGCCAGATCTATTCCAAATTGCGTGACCCGGAAATTCTATTGTGGCGCGTTACACACACACACACACACATACATTCATATATATATATATATATATATATATATATATATATATATATATATATATATATATATAATACGTTTGGCTCTCTAAGAAGCACGTAGAACCACTAGTTGGCATTGATCTTTTTGTTTATTAATTTCCTTAAAATCTTATTCATTCTTTCGCTAAGTGCATGTCTTCTTTCTTCAGTGTCCTAAGTGTAGAGCCATAACCATCTTTAGTACAAGGTCGCGGCCTTAGATCTGGCAACCCTGCACACAAGGGTCATTATAAGACTTCTTTTAGTTATCTAAAAGCAATGGCGGTACCTGATTCGTTATTCTGTCCTACATACCGACGAATCAGGTGAAGCCACTGCCATTGGCGAGACAAAAAAAGGGTTAAAATGACCCTTCCTGGCAGGGTTGCCAGGTCTAAGGCCACGGCCTTCTACTAAAGTCGGCTATGGTAGAGCCGGTGATTTTGGTGAAAAGAATTTTGCAACAACTTGTTTCAACCTGCAATTTCATTTGGTGTTATTGGCGAAATATAACAGGGCAGAGGCGTGGATCATTTGACTTCACCAACCAGAACAATGTTACCGCGACACCGTACGTTTGTAATTTGCGGGTAGGACTGCAAGACGCTGAAAGTTAAAAATATCCAATCACTGACCATGAAGCAGAGAAACATATGTGCACATAAGGCACTGAAACAAAATTTTGCAGAATTCTTTTCACCAAAAATTACTGTGTGTCGAGACCTGAAAAAGTCGCGTTTTCATTTGGACACAAACAAGAATTCCATCAACTGTATTTTTGTGTCACTTTCGCAAATGACCTTTGACTTATTTGACACCTCCTGGAAATCTCCGAGCCAATAATAAAAATGTAACTAAAACGGGCCTATATCACTTTAAGGGCTTGTTCCCGAGTTTTTTTTTTTTTCAGACTGGTGCCAATAACTCAAATATTCCAAAAGTTTTGAAAAATTTGTGTCAATGTGCAATCACACGATGCACAATACTGTGGACGCGTTTTTTAAAATAATGTATCATTCGCCAGCAAAAATAAATAATTTCCTTCATTTTTTCTTATTTTCACGACGAAAAACGTGGAACTTTGGGTAATGAAATCTAAAAAACCGTTCAGTATAGTTCTACGAAAAAAAATTCAGCTACAAATTATAACATATAAGTGTCAAAACTGTGCAGAAAAATGTTGGTATGAGTATTAGGTAGCACCAAAAAAAAAAATATATTTTCGAAATCACTGCAAAACTCCGTAACTGAGCATCTGCTGTCTGTTAAATTTCTTAAATATTCTTGCAGGCTAACCTAGAGGAGAGTAAACTTGCAAATTTTCTGGTCTCCACCTCTGTGTCTTTCAGTTTCACATCCCATGCTATAATTTTCTTCGGAGAGAATCGGTATGTTTTGATTATCTGTTCATGCGCAGTTCGTGTGGTTGTCAATGCGTCGGAATTGATTCTGTGAGGCTCTTTTGTGTGTCCTCTAACACCAGCGTAGCTGGTTTTGTCGGGTTCCACAATAAATATTACGTCGAGCATGACAATTTACCCGATTTGACCTGTCGCGAGACTGGATGGCTTGCAGACTTTATTAACATAAATAACTAGAGGTACGAGTATTTCGTGTATTCATCTGGCAACAACCTATACTTCTCAGTTCTATACGTGTACCGGCTGAAGCCGAATATCCGTTGGCTTCTAACAGTGAAAACGTGTTGCATGTGATATCTGCACGACTTGTTTCCTTATTTATAACTGGCTTGCAGTCGTCAAATATGTGTTTAAAAACACTCTCGTCTAATCATAGAAGGAGGAGTGAAGTATCTATACGTATAGGGACTGGAAAATTTCGCGAATTCAATTACCTGCAGGCTAGAATTCATTGTATTATACATACTGTAGCTCCGACTATTTGTCCACTAGTTGCTACTCAGTGGAACAACAGACAATGAACGAAAATACGGGGCTTGAGTACGCATACTACAATGGATTCTAGCCTACAGATCATTGAATTCGCGAAATTTTCCAGTCCCTACTTATACCTTATTGATGTGCAATAAATACGCGAAATAATCGTGCTTCTATAAATAACGTGCACGTTTATACTCAAATTAGGCACTATATTCATATCTTCCAAACGTTAAAACGTTCGCTTATTTTTGTAGCGTGTTTTACTATTGACCTTCTTGGTAAAGGGATGGCAGAAATATCTGCGGCCCGATTGTGCAGTCCACCACAGCAACGCTCTAATTTGAACCCACCGCCTTGTGAACCAGTGATATTAACCCCCACACCCACTCACGCTGCCGACAAAGCCAGACCCGACTCCCCGACAATAGCTGCGCCGAGCAATAATGCGAGATTTACAGGCACGGTATCGGCGAGAGATAAGCAGTCGAACAACTGCAAGCCGGTTCGTGATTGGTCCTTCATCCAGGAGAAATGAGAGAGTGCCGAAATTCCAAAACTCTAATCACTCATTGCATACCATCCCTAGAACCAGTGCCAGCCTCCGTAGGGTAGTCGATTATGCGCCGGTATATCTGAAAATCTCTGCGCAAGAGATTTCCGGAAGTTAAAGTTATTTTCAAATGAAAAGATGAATATTTTTTATTTTCGGTTACGAGGCCTAGATTTTATCATATTAAAATTATAAAAAGTAACAGTTTTTAATTTTTGTATGTTTGTGGTTCCAAACCATTAATTTTCCGAAACAGGTTTTAATCTTTTACTCGAACTTACAGCATACTACCACATAGTGCTATATAAATAAACGACCGCTTATAAAACACATATTTGGCAAAAAAAATCTCATCGAATATTGATGACTAGTTCAGATTTTATTGGTGATTGAGCATTCCAGTTGTCCGCTCGAAGGCGTAGCTTTCCATTGTCCTTTATTAATTTTGAAATGCCGTGATATTAGTATAAAGTGAATGTTTATGTACTTCTGCATCACTGCATGTTACTGTTTGTCCTACAAATATAATGTAATAATGATAAGATGCTTTAAAATGTTGGGAAAAATGCCCGTTTCGACTGTTTTCTACTGCACTAGGTTAATACAAGAAATAAAGATTGATGAAGGAAACTTCCAATTATGAATAAAAATGATCTTAAACGTCATTCGCCTCGCATGTGAGAAACGTGACGAACGTTTTCCGCTGACCGTCAGTTATTTTGACGGTACCGTGTATCATCTACAATTGTATTAAATCGCTGTTACACAATCACATCACAACAAATTGAGCACTAAAGATATTGCTGATATAGACTCCGCTTGCCTGAGATTATATGGCACAGAATCAAATGAACACCAAAAATGTTTAACACGTGCATTTTATGTCCTGTAATGACCATGCAAGAAACACTGAACTAGCCATTAACTCTTCCGTCTAACGGTTTGTATGACTTATCTAGGCGGCGACCATGTCTTTTTAATAGTGAAAATTTAAACAACGCTCACTGCTGTAATACTTTTTGAGGTTGAACAGTCTGGAAAGCCAGGTTTGAGCAACGTCCAATGGGCTTGGAAAAAACTTTTTTTAATACAAGGAGTTTTAATCGTAAAACTCCTTCACCCGTTTAAAATGTGTAACTCCCTTCGTAAATTTATACACTGAGCACACGTGAAGTAATTAGGTAAAGGAAGCATTAAAAATAAGCATAGTAATGAATTTAAAGCGCACGCCAAAATACAGCCTAAAGAGTTATTCAAATTATTTCAGTATATTTAATGAAAAAGCAGAAAACCTAAGAAATGTATGTGAAACAGCTCTAGGATTGAATATTTTACGTGTTGTTGCCTAGGAAGTTGGCCCTCTTAGGAGAACTTACTAGCTAGCTGTTTTCTGTAAAATTAATTTTTGCGCGTAACACGTTTGTCCGTAAATAGCTCAAATGTTCAGAGAACACAGTTTCCTTCCAGCCAAGGTAAACAACTATTATCTGTAGACGTAATTTTTTACTTTAGTCCTATCGTATGTCATTAGAGAGAAAAATAGTGAAAATGACTAAAAGTGGCACAGCCAATTTAGGGTTTCGGCAAAGTAGAAAAACACATCCTGGCTTCTGTAGTTCAAACGGTAGGCTTTTGATACATGCAATAATAAAACACAGTTACACATCTAATTTGCGTGCTATTGGACTGAAACGACTACGGTCGATCGCCACCACTTGCCACATCGTCTCTATGGGCCAAGCGCCCAGCCGGCGCGTGATTGATTTGATTGATTTATAAGGATCTTTTTTTGTCATTATGTATACTGCCTTACTATGAAAGAAAACCTTAACTTCAAATTTGAAAAAAAAAACTACATTTAATTAGTTGGTACCAACACACATATTTTCACTAAGGATAAACGGCTTGTAAACAGTCGTTGCCTGTGTAAAATATTATTCAAACATTCTCAAGTCCAAAATTTAGCACAGTACTGAGAATAAAAGCCATAAGTTGTTGTTTTGAAGAAATATGTCAAAAAACAATACCAAATAAATGTTGAATACTTAAAAGTCATAATAAAAGCAAAACATTGAAATTATTTACAAAAATTAGGGTGTGTTAAGAAAAAACTAACTTTTTGCTCTCCTGTAAAATTTGATCTCTCGGAGTTAAGGCTTTCTCCCTTAGCAGGGCAGTATGCATAGTTTAAACATGGGTAATGACATATACAAACATCATTGTACATGACTGTATATAGTGACTAAGACATTCCAGCAGGTAATCCGCTCTTCCGTCATTACAGGATGATTGTACAGACTGAAACATATGAAAAACGTTAATAGTAAAATAGGCAGAAGAAAAGAACACGGGGAATATATAGCAAATATAAACCCAACACTGAATGTTTTAAACATGTTTATACCTTTTTAATGAAAACACACATGGAGGCAAAACAAGACAAGAAAACAAAGTAGTGACCGGTCATTTAACTAGACCTATATAGTGATGGTTATCATAAATATGGAAAAATACGAGATACGTTATATTATATTCAAGCCTTTCGTGAGGCAGTATAAATCAGATGCTAATGGGCCGGCTATGGCCTTAGAGGGAAGCTTATGTCTTTCCCTTAATAGCTCATCTCAAATAATGTTATTTGCACAGTGTGGGCATACATGCTCTGTAAGATACAATTCATAGCATCCATGCGCGCAACTGAGTCACAAACTTCATAGTGTGTGTGTGTTGGTGTGTGTGTGTGTGTAACTCGTTCATTGACTGCTCCATCCAGTGATTGGCCAGTTACGTTTCTGATTGTCGAAGTAGCATGGCAGTCCGTGAGTTTTTCACGCAAGGTTTCTTTGCTATCCATCACTGTAAAAAAGTCCGTAAATGTTTAGGAAGTTACTATCCCAGACGCAGTATGGGACAGTTATCATACTTCCGTCTTGTAAATATACAAACTTTTACAGTTGTTACAATACAAGTCTGGTAACTTCAGTATGTATTTGACTGTTCTATAAAAAGTTTAGGAGTGATACCATGGATGTCTGGGAGACTATTCTACCATACCTATACTTTCCTAGCGCTCCTATACGCACGTCTGGTACATTTACAAACAATTTTTTAGAGTGATTGTCCTAAAGGACAGTCTAAACTTAAAACAGCGATACATAAATTACTTCATTAAAATTCCAGTTATTTTGTAATAAAAAATAAGCAATTGAATTTAGTGAAACAGTGCTTATTGTCTTAGTTTATTTTAAAAAATGTCCACTTATTCTCAATGAATTTCCCGGTCTGTTTACTGATTTTCAGTGAATTCCAAAGGGTCATCATTCATAAACAGATTGTTAACTGGAATTTCAGTGAATAACATTTCGCTTATTCATGACAGTAACAATCTTAAGGAACGCGCGAAGTTTCTTTCCAGTAATTTATTCGTGGAGGACTGCTGATCTACTCAGAAACCTACGGCGTCTTCCTTGTTTCTCAATATTGTATCTATCTATTTTAGCAAGATTGCCGCTCTGTTTCGGCAATGGTTCGACGTGAGGGATATCTGAAAGGAACCCTCGCTCGAAGACACCTACCTACCGGGGCCGAGTCCTCTGCCAACTATCGATTTCCGATGAGTAAGTACGTGGCGTCTCCGGGAAGGGTCCTGGACCAGTTGCAGCATCTTCTCTCTCATCAACCCCCCCCTACTTCCCCTCCTCGGGCAGGCGAGATAAGAGCGCATAATGAGCCTCACGGCATTAGCGAAGGGTAGGGGGTGGATGGTGGAAGGGAGGGGTGAAGTGCTAGAGGTGTGAGACCGCGACCCAATGAAGCTCAGGTCGTGGCCCTTTCACAATTGGAATACGGGAGATCACGAATTTTGCCGAAGACCCCCGAAGACATGACTCTACGACAAGATTAATTATAATACAGGTTAGAATGAAAATGTGTTTTCTTATTGGATAGTTTGGCACAGAGTAAATTTCTACCACTAGTTTCGCTGCTATTGCAAAGGGACAAGTAAAAATACGAAACTGAAGTAAAATTAAATTTAAATAGACTTGGGAATGACATTTGTTATTTGACTTAGTTTCAAAGTTACAATAAACCAATTTCGCGTTTTAAATTACTAACTTTACGTAACATAAAATTCAGAAAAGCTCTGTGATTGATCAGTTTTCACCCAATACCAATACCATCGCTCAAGCGACAGAAATTTTCTCTGTGACAAACTTTTAACATTGATCTTTCTAATCTGTAGTTGAATTTACCTTACTCTACACAGAGTAAAGGTTCGGTTAAGAGAGAGCGTTAGACTCTTTTATTGTATTTTCAGTTTTTGAGCCATATCATTTATTTAAATTGTATTATCAAAATTGTGTATTTGACAAAGAATAGGAAAATTTCTTGGTAAACTGTTTGATATTAATAATAATGAAATCTTTTAATAATTTGTCATCCAGAATCGTTCCAAGAGTGCTATAGGTTAACTTTAAAGAATTCTCTTGCAATGATTCTGCATGAAAAATTAATAAAATATTCCATTGTTATTTATGTTGAGTAGTTTACCATGAATATATCCTATGCTTTACCGAAATAAAAATTTTGAAAATATTATTTTAATGATTGTTATGGAAAACTGAAAATACAATAACATTGTGTAACATTCCCCTTGAAAGATAATGGTAGAGTGGAAATTCTAAATGATCTAAGAGCTAAATTTTTTTTTTTCGAATAAAATAAAGGAAAAACCAGCCATGCAAAAGTATGCATACATAAGTGAAATGAAATCTTTCAACGATCATGAAAACTAAGACAGTTATTGGGACTTCAGCAAAACATAGGCATCGGCACATAGTTAATTTAGTTATAAGTAACTAAATTCAGTGTCTTCTGGCACTTAGATCATTTAGAATTTCCATTCTACAATTCTACTACCCTGTTAAAAATGGAATGAGTTTTCTCATGGGAGTGTTTGGCACAAGGAAAAGTTATTCCGCTAGTGGCACTTCTATCGCTTAATGGTCTAATAAAATCGTGAAATACATTTTAACTACAGGCTTGACAAAGAGATAAGTCATTTAATTTTTGTTTGAAGTGAAAAACAAACCAATTTCGACTATTAAATTAACAACACATGTAACTTTATATTTATGAAAACTCTGTGATTGGTCAGTTTAGACCCGTTATCAATACCAGTGCAACAAAAGGCATAAATCGTCCCTTGCCCTAACTTTCAACACAGATCTTTCTAACCTGTAGTATAAATAACCTTAGTATGGTGCAGTCAAACATATACTTTTGAATACGGCCGAAGAAGCGTAAAAAAATTGAATTATCTAAATATTTGTTTGCCTTGTAGATTCATTTCTCTCAACAAGATAGTTTAGTGCAGTTAAACACAGGGTAAACTTAACATACCTCGTAATATTGCTACTTCAAAATTCAGTACCAGAAAATTTTAATCATTTAGTAGTGATTTTATACATGATGCCCTCTGTTGGTAACCAAGTTAACTGTGTGTACAAAACCTACAATTTTGTAAAGCCTGCAACGTAATTCATCAAGATATTAAGGTACATCACGGTGCACGGTCGCAGGGACGTCATTTGGCGATACATGGGGGGGGGGGCAAATGCCCTCCCTGGATTTAGAATTTGTTGTGTATAAATATATTTTTTGTATTTTTAAATTTAAATAATGCTAACTTAAGCACATAAAACTGAAGTTTTATTATTAAAGTATCTAATTTATACATGCTTAATTATTAAAAAAGATGCAACAAGGTCACTGTCACCGGAAAATAAAATCTTGCCCCCCCCCCCTAGAAAAACCTGAAATGACGCCCCTGCAAGGTCGGTTTCCTTACGTTTGTTAGGACAACGTAGAATATATTTGACGCGTTTTATATATTGATCACTCAAGAAATATTACATACATATTTATTTCGCTAGTATAGGTACAAACTTCTTATTATTAACTGTACACAACCTTTTTCTCTGTTTACATCTTCACAGCGTCGGGTCTTGACGTAACTTACTCCACGAATGTGTGAATTATTTTGTTGTGACGACTTGTTGGGGAGCCACGAATGTTTGGTGGTCGGACCGCTCGCCTCCCTCCACGTCGATCTGGCGTCGATCTGGGCTCGCTTACTATCGAAGTCGTTCCCGATTTCGTATGAGGGTAAAGTGGCGTACGTTACCGTCGGGCGTCGTGTTTTCTCTGAGTACTCTTGATTCGAACGTTTTTCATTCTGTCGCCGCTCCATACATGTAACAGTCACCATCACTAAATACCTTGCTGTTAAGGTTCTTATCCAGGTAGGCTGAGTTTGTATACGTGAGGCACAAACTCGCTGGAGTGCTAAGGTTGCCGCCGGCCGGCGTATGAAATGTAGTATCGTTTCTACGCGCAAACCAAGCAACTGACGCGCATAGCGTTACTATTATTCATTTCTCTATGGGGTTATAAGCGGTGACAATGTCATTTCATTTATTGAACTTATGATCCAGATTCAAACTCCTATTCCTATAATTGTGTTTCTCTAATTCGGTTTCAATCTTGTTAGATACGGCAGGCTAGAAATTGTATTTTTTTAGACACCAGAAAATCGTGTTTCCAATAAGGAACCCCGATTATTTTTAACTGACGTACAAAAGCAGTGCGCGTTAAGATGTTTCTTCGAAAAATGAATTATTGCAACTCACTGCAATGCATTTCAAACACACGTAGATAGGGATCTTAAACGCTAAACACTCTTCATTGACTACTAGTCTACTAGTTGAAGTCACTTACAAAATTAATTCAGTTCCTTTGTCTTCTGTAAATCATTCAAGAGCCGTGAAACGAAGACGATGTTACCAACACTGAAAACCTTTGTAATCAAATTGTGATGTGCCACTGCCACAGTAAACTAAGAAAGTTTAACTATTCATAACGGGCACCGGTTCGTGTAAAAGACTACAGTTCATGTCTTTTAACAAATATTAAGGATTAAAAAAGGGGATTTCCAGTTAACTAAATCTGTCAAAATTTTAGCATCCTACATTTTAGTGTTACGCTCGTAAACAATAAATATCAACTAATATGATTCGGATTATTGGCATGTTCCTGAAAGTATGTAACAATCGTGCAATTTTGTATTTTCCTTCGAAACCAGACGTGTCCATTTCACTGTGATTTCCATTCAAAATAAGGGCAAACAGCTGCTATTTATCGGATTACCTGTTGAACCAAAATGTTGCCTCTAGTGTGTTAACTAACATTCAAAGTCAGACTTATTCATAACTAGAAATGTATTTTATTACTTTAATAATAAACTATACATAAAATTATTTTATTTACTGTAGCAACTATACTTTGACGCTTGACAGTTAAAAATACTTACACCAACAAACCTACCACAATTTCATTTTCGTTAGTATCGCAACGTATATATTTTTTCACTTTCCTATAAAACTAGACAAGGGGAACGTGGGCTCCCATGTAGCAATAACACCTAACTGGTTGCAGCTAATCACTTCCCAAGGCGGTTTAGTTGCTACGAAAATATTTGGGAGCATATAAAAGTACGATTGCATTTTGTGATAATGTTAAGGCTCATTATAAAATGATATTTCACTTTGACGTAGGTTTTGAAATTACTAGAATACCACACACAAACTGGTGGTAAGAACCAAACTTCTTTAAGATGCATTGATACCCGTACTTAAATAAATTATTTGTACTTGTTTTATTTTTGTGCACATTTTTCTGTTAACGGGAATAATATTTCTGAAGGTGTGGGGTAAATAAAGCACAAATAAATAGGACCTCTGTTTCTCGCGAAAATAATTTTGCCTCACTTTGTTTCGGTACCTTACGTGCACATCTGCAGTTCTGCTTTGTGGTCAGTGACTGGATATTTAAACTCTCACGAGCCTTGGGATTCTACCGGAAAATCACAGACGTGTGGTTTTGAACACTATTGTAATTAGTTCAGTCAAATGAGATGCGACTCTGCACATAGACACGCTGCCAATAACCATGAAGCAGAGAAGCACAACCACTGATGTGCGCGTAAGGCACTGAAACGAACTGGAGAAAAATTCTTTTCGCGAAAAACAAGGGTCCCTACGAATAAATATTAACATAAAATTAATAATCGTTATGGCATTGGACACATTACCAACACTTCATATGTTTTAATGTATTAGCTGTTCATAAACTGTTGGCTTTTCGGAACTTGGTACTGCTAGTACACATAACCTACTTTATTTTAAATGAATACATGCCAATAAAGTCGAACATCAAAATTCATAATTGTGATGTAAATATATGGAAATAATAGCTCCTTAACCAAATCTTATGTATTCTTCACGCTGTCATCAAACCACGTAGGCCTAATTTATTTTCTTAAAGAATGTTTGAAAAAAGAGGAATGTCGCATTTACTTAATGTTGGTGAACTTCACAAATATAAAAATTATTTCATGCTTCTCTTACATCTCTGAAATATACTTCTAAAACAGAATCGTATTGCGTGAGTTTTAAAAGCGTTTACCACATTCAGAACTCGTGAAAGTAGTTACGTAATTTAACTCAATTTAAACGTTGAAATGAAGCTGTTAGTTGGCGAAACGTTGTGTGCTAAAACTGATAAAGATGGTCAGAAGGTCTTAACATAAAACGTCGCTAGAAATTAATGAAATCAAAAATAAAAATTAACGCAACATGCTTGTTAGACAAGCGTAATTACTACTCCCATAATTCTCTGGAACTCACTATGTCAGTGTTCTCTAAATTGAAAGGCTGACGAAATGTACGATAAATCTTCACGGTCCACGGTCTCGCGGGTTGGCTGAAGGCCAACTACAAAGAGGCGGAGCTTGCGGGTAGAGCATAAGGACTGCGACTGGTCGGTGAGACAATCGCCAATCCGTGATGCAGTAAATCTGCGAACATGTCTAGTCAAGCATGTACAGGCACTGTCTTACTGTCTAGCTGGACATATTTAAAATGTCTAAGCGTGCAGACGATCGAGTGTTAAAGTCGGTCAAGACATGCACATTAGTTTAATTATCACATATATTAATTTGCCTACTGCCTCCAAAGGATTTAAATGGCGGATAAAACTAAAAATATATAACCTTTCTTAATGGAACAAGAACAAATATAAATCTTTCAAACAAATTAGGTTAATATGAAATTTATAAAGAAATAGTTTGACGGCAAGGATTAAATACATTATTCACTAATATTGTGTGTTGAAATTATTTTTAAAGTTATGTTTAAGTAACTAAGTATTAAATATTCAGCACAGGTCACGCGTGCGGCAGAATTTTTCATATGAATTTCACGTAGAATAGTATTTCAGTTATTGTTTAAATAGTTGTACGAATAATAAATATACCTTAACACACATCATTTATATTATGTCAATGCTCTATATAAGCAGAGTCTATGGGAGTGGTTCAATGAAATTTTAATTGTTTTATTATTGTATATTTTTATATTTAAAGGATTTGTTTTTTTTTTGCTTGATTACATGCAATGTGGAAATATTTAACTGTACCGTAATGAAATTTTTTTTAGTTTTCATGGTTTTGTATAATGGTATGTCCATTCAAAATTGGCATACGACGGTTTTAGACATAAAAGGAAAGCCAACTAACTTACAAAAATTGTATTATTTTTTAATATAAACAAATTGATAATTTTTTAAAAAGGGCAATGTTTTTTTTTTTTTTAATTAGTGTCGTTTCCGCTCATGTTTTTACTTAGCCCGCCACATTGTACTTCAGTGTGAATTACGTATCTCATTTCGGTAAGTTAGTTGGTTTTCCTTTTATGCACAAAACTGTTTTATGCAAATTTTTGTGTATGATATGCCGATATAAAAAACTTTGAAACCTAGAAAATTTCATTGCAGTAAAAAAAAAAAAAAAAAAAAGCACAATATGTACGTCTATAAAACAAAGAATATCTAATGCCAATACATTATTATTGAAGAATTTTTTTAACTGCCCTCTTTAACGCACGCGCCTGGACTGGCGTCATTTATTCCATTATCACCTCACTTCTATGAGTATGTTAGCTGTGGCCGTTTCAATATATAGCCAAATAGTTCATGGAAGTCATGTTGTACGTGCTTCTAAAAATGTAATAAATTTCACTGTGGTTTACTGAGCGAGGAGATAGCATGGAAAAATAGTGGACTCGCATTCGTGACGACCAAGGTTTTATTCTCTGTTCAGGCCATTCTGATTGGATGTTTGTTTTCCGAAAAATACACAGCTGAATGCTGGGATGGAATTATTACATACGTTATGAGCGCCCCATTCCCCAGTTCCTGTCCTAAAGTGAAGGTATGTGTAACCGTCACTATACAGAAAAACAGTATCGCGGTGGCCACAAACGTTTTGTCAATATGGACCTTGCCGAAGTTGTTTGTAGTAGTTACGAAATTTATTTGCAGTGACAGAAAAACTTTATTGGAGGGAGCAAAACAATTTTTAGTCACAAAAAAAATTGGAACGTCCGTATGACAAAATACTTTGTGGTGACCAGTAGGCTAAGAATTATTTTTTCGGTGTAATGACCTCACTTTTCAGGAGACGTAAAAAATAATAATAAATTAAGAGAAATACAGGAATTTCCCACTTTAAAATCAGTTCGAAAAAATCGTTTGGACTGCAGTCTAACATTCATGAAAAATTTAGCGAAGGCGAATTTGTACAGTAAAAACGTTTTGCTCATCATTAGCATAGTAAGTTCAAATATGTTGAACGACTGTTTTAAATAAGAGCAAGAAGTCTGAATCTCTGCAAACCATTCTGCGGCAGGAGCAGTGTAAAGCTAACATAGAAAAACTTTCGTCTTCTCTGCATACATAAAATTTGGTATATTTTTTTATCACATAACTATCATCCTGTGTACTGTACAAAGTCAGACAAAACTTTTTATACCCATTATTTTATTTAGTGAATAATTTCAAAGTAACTGCAGTTCATAGAAACACAATTTATTAAAGCTGACATATGTGTAGTACATTTTTAAAATACATAATTAAGAAGGTCGGTGATCAGCAATTTTCATCACCATGTAATTAATTTTATATTTCTACAATATATTTTATTCTTGTTTTAGACACAAAATTTGACTAAATTTTCTCTTACAAATACTTTTTATCTCGCATAGATTTCGCGTAATGGATCTTTAAAGACAAAATTTGCATGTTCCAGTTTTAAGGACTACACTAAATCCAACTCAGTTATTAAACGGAAATATTCACAGTAAATATCGGTGTAGTACGCTACAAGTTCAGCCATGTTAAACCACAAAATAAAATATTTTTGAGTAAAAATATATATTGCATTTTCCAAATTTTTGTTTTCAATTTTAGCATTTTTATTTCAATAAAAAATTTCATTCTTTGTTTTTATGTACGTGAAATCGTAGCCTGCGGCATCTTTATCCCCTGTGAATTTCTTCAGTTTGGTATGTCAGTTGGTTTAAGTGTAGTCGTTAAAATGGAAACATGCGAATTTTGACTTTAACAAGCAATTACACGAAAACTATCAGGGAAAAAATTTCAATAGAATAAAATTTAGTTAATTTTTTGTGTAAAATATAAAACAAAACATCTGGTACAAAAAATACAAACATGGTGATAAAAATGGCCGTCCACCACACCCTTACGGTTCTGCTACATAGAGACGGTGAATTGTCGGGTCTGTGCCCAGTCGTTGTCGTTCTGCCATTTCATTGGAGAATGTGACCATGACGCCAGAGTCGTCGCGTTGTTGCTGTGGGGGACGGTGGAGGTGACAAACTTTTATCTTTCACCGACAACTCGCTGACAATCCACCGACTAGCGTTCATCAGATAGCCACTAAAGTGATTGCGCCACGAAAATTACGAACTACTTTAAAATAAAAAGTTTTTATTTGCGTGTACTACAGTTTGTATCGAACTTATTTTAAAATATTTACAACATCATCTGCAACAAATATTTGCAATTAGAGAAAAAATACGCATGGTGATTGAGCTGCCATCTGTTGTGTATTGCCGGAACTAGACTCTCAGCAAAGCAATGACTCTCATTATAGCACGCCGACACGACAGCGGCACAACAGCGACAATCTCACCGTCTCAACGCAAACTTCGTCAGAAGCCATGCTCCGAATTTTACGGGTTCGACAGTTCTAAAAGCAAATAATAATAATAATAATAATAATAATAATAATAATAATAATTCTGCGTTTAAATCCGTAATTTGATTGCTGCGAATCTTATCATGTATGCCTTCCAAGGTTGGATGGACATGATTGTGCAGCAGTGCGCCTGCACCAATACCAGATAGGCATTCCCGCGAGGCAGATATGTATGTAATTGTTGCCTCAGTACTCAGGCGCTCGTCTCCCCTGTACTGTCGTTTGAGCGTTTCGAACAAAGTTGTCAACACTGGCACAACAGAGATTTCATTCAACATATATGTTGCTTGTTTCTAATATATTATTTCGTAATTTAATACTGGGGTAAACTGGAGACGAAAAAGTAAATGTCATAGACTGATACTTTATGTGCACAATGTAGCAACACTGCACGGATAAATTCCCCTCTTGAAGGTATTATTTTATGTGTGTTGTGCCAAGTAAATGTATAATCATGTTTGGACTGCTCGGTATTTTTACCTGCACCCGTAAGATAACTGTGAAGCGCAAGAGGGAACTAACTACAATGCTATGTTGCCTCGTGGTGCATATAAAATATAATCGTACAAAATTTTGCCACTAATATTTTCATCTACAATTTAGCCCAGGATTCACACGGTGTGCTAACTATAATCTTTTTTGATATCTGTGTTTATACATATATTTACTTATTTAATTATTAAATAAAAATATATGGCACGTCTATTCGATTCACGTTTTTTGGGGTCCTCAAATTGGCTACATAAATACCAACCTGATTCGTAAAATAGAAATTTGGAAGCATTAGTTTTTCTTTAAGCTGTACTTCCCACGTAAAAACTTTTAGGGTCTTTACTTTTAAAAATAAATTATTCTACGAAAACATTGCGCGTCAATTTAGTGCTGCGTGCATAAATGTGGTATTATTACTGAAGCTTGTGACAATATCTCATGCATCACCTCGCTTTTAAATTATACATTGGGTGAAAACACTGGTTGAGGACTTCTCTTAAGGACGAAAATTCACGAAACAAATATGTGTAAATATTTCACAACTTAAGAAAACGGACCAAAAAATATAACAAAACAACATCTAGTAGCCGGCAAATATTTCGTGGTCGTTGGTCTACGGCGCGTTCATCAAGAGTGTACAGTTCCGACTATCTGCAGCCCCGCCTGGTAACAACCCACGAGCCGCCACTGGCCTCAGGTGTGACTTTTTGGAATGAAGTTATTAAAAACATGTTAATAATTCGTTACTAAGACGGGGTAAAGCGAGCAGTTGACATACGTAAAGTTTCAATTTTATATCTGGGTCAATTTAGTACATTTCCTTTGTTCAAAATAATTCCTATAAATGTTATTTGTGCGATAGTTACTGAATATCTAAGTTAATTTTCTTGATCAGAACAAATAAAATAATTCAACTCCCATACATTAAATTTTTTGCTTAAACAGAATAAGTATGTTCGATTTAATAATATTTGTACGCTGTTGTAAACAATGATTTTTTTGTTAAACCAACAAATATATTTCAAACAAATAGTTTTGTTGTGACCAAACCATACTTTTGGCTGCGCGTATTGAAATGTACTCTTTAGTTGTTTCAAATATATGTTTTTATTTTACAATATTTTATGTCCCTATCAAAATTGTTCTGACCTGATGCGAACGGTATTACAATGTCATTATTAATTCTCATGGTCTTATTTGTGGTTGAACGTAAATACTGTTTCCTCCTCGTACATGTAAACCACATGTGTGCATTAGCACTGTGTACTTGCTGGTATACGCTATAAACGTTTTTCGACTGTGCGGACACAAACGTTAGAATGACGTCAATAGCATGTACATACGCACTCCTAGCAGTAACGTTGTTAACCCGGACGTGTTTTATATTACATACCTGCAGAGGCTATGTCGTTTAAAACTAAATGTGCACATTTGAGCCAGACTCTGGTAGTTGATTCACGACACGCGCTGCATGTTATGAATTGCCTGTGTTTATTTTCCTTTGAAGTCCTAAATTATATCAATGCTATCAAAACAATTAATATAGTTTCAGATTAACTATAATGAAAACAAAAAACCCTACCTAGAACGACGTAGCAATAGAAAATAACTCTATTATTCTAGTAGGACATCAATTGAAATAAATTGAATTATTTCGACATAACGAAATCCATTTATGTTAAATATTTCAAAATTTATTTGTTCATCTTAATGTCAAAACGTAAAAATAAGTATGTAATCATATTTAAATCTGGTTTAACAAATAAATAGTATCTGAAAACCCACATTGACCTACAAAAACATATTGATATTTATTAGTGACGTTATGAAATTACTTTTATTCATATATCTCTGTACTTTTCTTGCGTGAGTTATATTTTTATCTTGCGTTTGAAAATGTTTAAATTTAGCGAAACTTTTAAATAATAAGATAGTTTTAATCATATAATGGAACATAATTTTAATATCCGAAACTGGTCTTTTTGCGATTTTTGTTTCATTTTCGCATATGCAGTGCGTTTAAGGTGCACACATTGCTACGTTGAAAATATGTATGTAAGGAGGTAGGGCTTGACATTTTTCTGTCACAGAGATCGTCAGGGATCGAACACATGGACTCAAAGGATCAAGAACAGATAGGAAAGCGACAATGACCCGCATTAAGGAATTATCCCTACTTTACCTGAAAGGATATTATAAAAAAATTTTAAATCCGACATCAGGTAAAACTATCAGCCAACATAGTACTGAAGTAAATGATATTTGGATTAAGATAAATAAAACTGATTTAAATATTGACAATTAATAATTGAAATACATATTTCTATACTTATGAGTTATGGTAACGTAAAACCAAAGACAATGATTCATTGATAGATGCATATAAACCAATTATAAACTGCGCGGTCATTGGCTGAGCTATAAGTAGGCATGTTTCCAACGTTATAAGACCCTAGTTTCTTTCCAGATCATTCTAGTGAAGTTCCTCTATCTGTACATGTGGCTGAAATGTCGCGTCTGTTGTCGCCGAAGGAAGCCTGCTTCATTTCGTCTGTTTTCTCTTTGTTGTGTTCACAGCCATTCTTGTATCTTGTCTTGTGCGCTGTCATCGCTGTCCTCGTACCTGTATGTCGCCATTTTCATACAACCCGTTTTGTTATTTATTTTACTGTTACATACAATGAATATACACCATTCTGGAACTAATTTGTGTTATTATTGTTACCTATTGTTCTGTTTATTTGTTTAAGTTTATGTTTTCGCATCTTTTGTGAAACAACATGCCTTTCCGGAACTATATGTATGTTCTATGTTTGTTGACAACAGCTTATACAGACTGTTATTTTTCTATCTAGATTTTTTGTTCTGTTGTGCAGCTCCTCTACAACACGCAACATTCGCTCGCGATGTCATATGTAAAATAAATGTTATATTTACAATATTTACCCATTGCAGGACTCTTTGAAAGATCACACATAAACGTCCAGATTCTTTATGTCTGCATACAAACTCGTGGGAGGTGATAAGTTATCAAAATTTAATAAAGTTAAATAATGCATTTTAATATAAGTTATACAATTACAGAACGGAACAATATCGGGCACAAAGGTAACTTTTGGGTCGAAACTAATGTCAGCACCTTAGTATCGGCAACTTCTGACGGTATTTTAATGTCATTAAAATTATAATCACAGAACTAAAAAATAATTGATTATATATGGTAATTTGTTAAATTTCGTTACTTTAGTATTACATACGTACTGGAATATTTCATGTTAAATAAACTTTATAAAATACCGAAATGTAAAAATTGTTAACGTCATATACTAGAATTTCGAGCCATAAAATTCAACAATTAGCCGTCCAGATTGATCTAGCAAAATCGTTCCAAAGGTCTTCAATGCTTAAAAATAGGCTGCGCACAGTGTTTTCCTATAAAATAGACACAAATAAAAGACTTATTTTTTCCGGCAATTGTGTTAGACGTAAAATATCCCTACATCATGGCAACAGTCATATTAATATTTTTATCATCTGCGTGTTCTTCTTGCGATTGTTACTTTGTCACAGAGCGACGCGACGGTAACTATTTGGTTAGTAAATAAAGTTTTGTGCGTACGAAATCAAGTAGAAGACTATATGTTTTGACGTATATAGGGATCTGATTTATGTTTTCTCTCTTTATATCGGCGAAGTTTTCCTTGAAATGCAGGATATGGTCGGTATGTCGCAGTTATCGATACGACCTTTAAAACTTCGTGACGGGAAAGGAAAAGTTTCAGTCAAGTTTTCCCGTAGCTCTACTTTGGCTATGCTTTCAGTCGTATTTGTTGAAACTAAGAAAGTCTTGATATTAGAATTCTGAGATCAATATATCTTGTGGACATTTTGGAGTCTTGAATATTTACGTGATTTATTTTGTAGTAGTTGTTGCGAAACACATTAAGCAATATTTACTGGGCCGTAGCATGTCGTAGGTTTCCAAACACAATCGGAATGAAACACAAATGTATATAAGTCAAAACAAAAGTATACTTCCTACAAGAAAACTTATGTCGGTTAAACAAACTGTAAAATTAATTAAATGCAAATAAATATATGAACAATAGTTTCGAAACAGAATGGGGATAAAAATGTCTCAAAATATATATTTAGTGGATTTAAGACATGTATTAGTTGAGCAACACAACGTGCTACATGTTGTACCTAAACTTTTATCAATAAACGCATTATTCCGTACGTTATTTGTTATTTTGTTATGTTCCGGGAGACGATCGTCTGTCACTGGAGTCATGAACTTAACGCGAAAAAAATTTTTCAGCAGTTTGTTTTAGTGCTTTGCGTGTACATCTGCAGCTATACTTCATGGTTATTGGCAGAGTGTTTTCGTGAAGTGGTGTCTCTCATTTGACTGTGCCAATCACAATGAGCTTACTGCAACACCACACGTCTGTGATTTGCAGACAGTATCCCAAGACAAGCGAGAGTTACAACATCCGATCACTGAACATGAAGTAAAACTGTAGACACGTACGTGAGTCACTAAAACAATTTAGGGCAAAATTTTTTTCGCGAAAAGTTCATGGCTGTATCTATCATATTATCATGTTATAAATATATGTTTTCTCCGTGTATTATACGTACTGTTACAGAATTTGTATGACGTAGGGGTTCGCTTTGATGGTTGCTACGCTACTGGTTATTAAGGTTATTTAGGGTTAAATGATTTAGGCAGTTATAGATAAATGGGCATTTACTCTAATATAACGGCAGGTACTTTGACTAGAAAAACTGTTGCAATGTGTTGTATTAATTAAGGAGGGGAGCGCAATATTATTGATTATTAATACATTAAATTAAGTGGAAAGTTTCTGCCACGTAATAATATCTGATGACCCTGCTGAAGCTGGATTGACGAAGTAGACGGCATCGACGTACGAGCACAACCCCTCCGGGACTCGACCCCCGAGCCCTGGAAGGGAGCTGGATGAGTGTTGGCGGACGACAGACCTGGTTTACTGGGTAACAAGACGTAATATCTGCGCGCTTGTCATTATTGCGGCACTACGAGACCTTAAGATTTGCCTTGTTTACATCTGGTGGTATTACAATTTTTACAATTATTCATATAATGTAATTTTAAATTGTAAGCTGGCATTGTAGACAAATGTTTCGTATCCATAAATGCATTAGCACGTGTGAGGAACTGTCTGAAAAAAGTATATACTATTGCTTCAGTAAACACATTCGAACAAAATATATTATTTCCTGCCCTACAAAATTTTTGGCAATGTGTGTACACATTTAAAAGAGTGAAAAAATTATTTTTTGGTTGAAAATGTGTTCCAATTCAAAATTACATATCAATTATGTGGATTTTCAATTTTTTTCTTCTATACTACAGGCAATTCCGACAACCACACATTTGCAGTTACGGAATCTTGCTAAGCCAAAGACAAATCAAGCCTAATCTTCCACTAAAAGACTATTAGCGCTACGACAAGCAGAGTACCATTTTATTCCTTAGCGTCAAGGTCTTGCCCTCATAGACTGTGGCCATGCTATAACAGCAAGTATTAGGCAAGAGATTTATATTTCTTGAACCTAGGCTAGTAAGTTGAGGCTATAAAAAAATTCTTAGGGCACGGTTCCTCATCTAAGTTTGGTAACATTCCGAAAACTTCAGCCCAGTATCTGGTGTTGGCTGCAGCTTACGTTATATTACACAAACTTTTTAAGGGCTTAGTGAGTTCATATTTTCCATATATTAGGGATTTATTACCGCCAACCTAAAGTTTCTTTCGGTCTTGCTACTTTCAAACTTGTTGAGGGATTATTGTAAATTACGGAGAGAAAGAACATTCCTCTACGAGATTGTGGACGGTCTAAAATGCTCTGGTTGGACGGCGTTATAAAAAGATCTCATAAGGCCCTGAAAAAACACGGATCCCAAAAAATTATTTAATTACTTGGTAGCAACAACATTGCCACATAAACGACTAGTGCTAACAAAACAAATCCATGCATTTGTGTTTTTTACTTCCTTAAAGTAACTTCACGTATCAAATTTCAAAGCAAATAAAATAACTTTAATTCATCGAATAACCAAAATATGCCAGTGCCTTTAAGAACAAGACAGCACTATATTATCGTTAATTTAACCAAATCCTTTAAAATTCTTCACCCTTACCTATAAGCCATTTACATATAACTGTCTCGAGAAACATTATATACTAACAGAAATATGAATGATTGAATATGTTAAAATGATATATCGTGACACTTGTTATACAGAAGGTTTATAAAAGAATTCCGGGGTTCGAAATTGTTATAGTTAGAAACGATGACTAGAGCCCGGTAATTTTCGCGAAAAGAATTTTGCAGCACTTTGTTTCAGTGTCTTACGTGCGCACCTGCATCTCTGCTTTGTGGTCGGTGATTGGATGCCGTAACACCCAGCGTCTGGAGGTTAAACCCGCAAATCACAGACGTGATGTGTCGCTGTTATTCGTGTACTGATTGGCACAGTCAAATGAATAACGACTCTGCACAAAAACACTATGTCAATAGCCATGAAGTTGAACTGCAGGTGTGCACGTAAGACACTGAAACAAAGTGGGGCAAAAATCTTTTCGCGAAAACTACAGGGCCCTAAGTCGATGACTTATCGCGGGAAAACTTGACTGTTTGGTGGGTTTCAACGCACGTTCAACTTATGAAGAGATCACTGGTTTTCGCTTGTACGTGGAGCTGTTACCCTATTTGACTGAGCCAATGAGAATCCCGCTATTGTTATTTGATGCCTATTAGTAGGAACCCTGTTTTTTCGCGTAAAGAATTTTGCCCCAGTTTGTTTCAGTGCCTTACGTGTACATCTGCAATCCTTGGTAATTGGCAGCGTGTCTGTGTGAAGAGCCGCATCACAGAATATTTAGGAATACAGAAGTGAAATAGTCGGCAGGAAGGCGAACTCAGTCACACACGCCAGAAAAATGGCTTCCCTGGCCAGCAACATGGCGGAAACTCCTACCGCCAATCAGCGCAAGGCGGCTGTCCTGCTAGACGGCAACCAGGCCAATAGGAAACCTTTAGTAACATAGATCAGCCAAACAGACACGGGGCTGGTATCAACAGCCTCGGGCAGCCAATAAGCTGCGAAGTTTGCCCGTATCAAACGAGCCGCCACGTCATTTCACGTCTGTATTACTATTTAGTCTGTGGCCGTATCATATTTGACTGAGTAAATTAGAAAAACTTTCCTGCAACACCACACGTCTGTGATTTGCCGATAGAATCTCAAGGCTCGTGACAGTTAAAATAGCCAGTCGCTGACCACGAAACAGAACTGCAGATCTGCACGTAAGGCACGGAAACAAAGTGAGGCAAAATTCTTCTCGCGATAAAAACCAGGGTCCCTACCTATTAGTAGTTTGCAGATAGCTAAGTTGTGGTAGACGTATATCACCCAATCATACATGTCACAAGAAACTACAGTGTTTTCAAGGGTATGCTGGCACGAAACATTTTCGCGATAGGGCCTATACCATCATCTGTAACAATCACCTCTAGTTATACTAAATGTTGTAAGTGAGATAGACGAGATCCGACACATGGAGAGTATACAAGAAATTTGACAGTTTTGTGTAGTTTCTAGTGGAATTTGATTATCAGAGGTTGTCAGGCTTGCACGACCTGACCTACCCGATGGTCGCGCTTCATTCTAGGACTGACCGATTCCGTGGCCACCGCGAAGTTAAAACATGGCCTACTTAGGTATTTTACTGGGGACACACTAAGAACATTGTGTACGCAGAGATGATACATTATGTCCTACACCTGCGTCTACGCATTATCACAAGAGATGGTGAAATTTCGCGAATTCAATGACCTGCATGTTAAATTCAAATATCCTGTGCGTACTCAAGCCGTGTCTATTCGTTCATTGTCTGTTGTTCCACTGAGTAGCAGTTAGTGGACAAATGTTTGGGACTTGAGTATGCACAGGATATTTGATTCTAACATGCAGGTCATTTAATTCGCGAAATTTCACCATCTCTAATTATCACAGCTATACCAGCTGACATGCTGGCACGAACATAGACGGAGATTGTGTATAGTTTGGACACAGAATATTTAGGAATACAGAAGTGAAACAGCCAGTAGAACAGCGAACTCAGTCACACACGCCAGCAAAATGGCTTCCCTGGCCAGCAACATGGCGGAGACGCCTACCGCCAATCAGCGAAGCCGGCTGTCCTGCTACCCGGCAGCCAGGCCAATAGGAAACCTGCCGTAACATACAGGAGCCAAACATACACGGGGCTGAAATCAACAACCTCGGACAGCCAGTAAGCTGTGAAGTTCGCCAGTATCAAATGAGCCGCCACGTCATTTCACGTCTGTATCACAGAATATTTAGGAATACAGAAGTGAAATAGTCGGCAGGAAGGCGAACTCAGTCACACATGCTAGCAAAATGGCTTCCCTGGCCAGCGACATGGCGGAAACACCTACTGCCAATCAGCGTGAGGCAGCTGCTCTGCTAGTCGGCAGCCAGGCCAATAGGAAACCTGTAGTAACATGCAGGAGCCAAACAGACACGGAGCTGGAGTCTACAGCCTCGGGCAGCCAATAAGCGGCCAAGTTCGCCTATATCAAACGAGCCGCCACGTCATTTCACGTCTGTATTACTATTTAGTCTGTGTTTGTATTACTATTTAGTCTGTGGTTTGGACGTGTGCAGGTACAGAAATGCGGCGCACATAGAAGTATACTGAACACTGCGGAAACTTGAAGCATGACCTCTCCTCTCATACTGTTGTTTAAGTCATGTTGGATTTACTTCGTACTGAATACTGCTGTGACCCCGAAGTTCTTTTATAAACATCCTGAATAAAAAAAGTTGAGTTAACACATTCAATAATGCGTGCGTTCGACTTTCGGAAAGAAAATGCGCAGCCGTTGTGTGAGAAAATTATTAAACATTAAATTACAGGGAAACTAAACAAAATTACAGCATTAATTATTATGCTAGTTTTTCACATCGTACATTTAACATATGGACTGAAAGTAAATGTTTTTACTGCAAATTTAATAAAGTTTTAAAAATATTTGCCCAAATATTCCGTAGCGTTATTTTCTTCAGTAAAAAGTTGTTGAGATATACAATTAAATAAAAAATGTACAAAAATTTAACAAGGATATACATATCAGTTAATTATTGACGTTCAATGACAGTCTTTTTATGTGCGTAATTGCTAACAAAACTAATTGAAAATTTATATTTTAAATTGTGGTTATTTTCGCAACTAATGGAGTTTGCAATACTTCAGACATTCTTAATGGTAGATTAACTGGAAATCGTGTCTGAATTAGAGTTGTCAGCTGTTTGGATTTAAGTTGTCGTTTACGTACAAATAGTTATAATGTACTGGAGGAAATATCTCTTTATGCTCAAGCTGTAAGCGGCTATTTTTTAAAGTGTGATATTCAACACCAAAAAAAGGCGTCATAGGGACAAAAATATTTACATCATGCGACATCATATTCGCCTGTGTGGGCGCATGCAAGGACAGGCAGATGGGTGGATCGTATATCAAAAATAATGCACGTTGATAAATGTGGACTTGCTCTGACCAGCGAACTCTGTTTGTTCCCCTCCGAGCCCGAAACATGGCGTAAATCAAACTTCCGCGTCACAGGAAGCACTCTGGAAAATTAGCTCTCGCAAGATCTGTGGGATATGTTGTTGTACACGAGCACTTCCAAAAGGCGGTCTAACAATTAACTTGTACAGCCATACACCTCTTGGATGTTCAATTCTGTGTTGCGTTTGAAGTTTTGACATCCGTTAAATATTTACGTGTACCGTAAAGTGAACCAACTTGACACCACCAGGTTAACTGCATTCCATGTGATATTTCAAAGATACTCTTCTTCATCCTATGATATGGTTTGTTACTAAACCTATTAGCGGTGAAGTTTTCAACAATTTGAGATACTAAGCATTACTTGCAACAAAAATATGTGCGGTGCAAAGCAACCCCGAAATTAGGCGAAGTGACCCCACTTTATGGTAGCAGTAGGATCAATAACTGAAATTAATTGCTTGCTAAATGCAATTCAAAATACATAT
This sequence comes from Medauroidea extradentata, assembly GCA_003012365.1. Taxonomy (NCBI): domain Eukaryota; kingdom Metazoa; phylum Arthropoda; class Insecta; order Phasmatodea; family Phasmatidae; genus Medauroidea; species Medauroidea extradentata. The sequence goes on along the minus strand of PNEQ01060069.1, from coordinate 46,040 downwards.
AAACTTAAAGATTTGCGTTGAGGTCTTAAATTAATAATAATATATATTAATTATTTCTCAGGTCAAACAAAAAAGTTGGTGGTTTTATGCTAAGGGACGACAATTTTCTGTGTTTCCTTAATATATAACTCAGAACCATTTCACGAATACATATATAAACTATTCAACCATCCGACTAATAAAAAGAGCTGTGAGATTACTTCCCTGCCAATGTGCTAACGTGAGTCTGCTTATCTCTTTGTGTGTTTGCGGATTGCCAACAAGCTAAGGTGAACACAACACGTCATCAAGCTAGGTATATACGCATTGAATAGTAAGAGTCAGAACAGACGCACATGCTGAAAATAAATCATGTTACATTTAGTTGAAGAAACCTACATATTATTGCAGAAGTCATTCCACTAATTATAATCAACACGCGTAAGTTGACGGCTAATAGAGCCAGCTTTCGTATAAGTTTGTTTTATCCTCTCAAATAAGTAATTTAAAATAATAACCCTACCTTTATCAGACCCTGGTAGAAGCTGACGGCCTTCGATGTAGCAACCCTGCCAACAAGGGTGGTTTTTAGTAGCTGCTTTGAGCGCTTCTAATAAAACGATTTTTTTTGGCAGGGTTGCCACCCACATCAAAGGCCGGGACCTTTTATTACGGCTATGGCCTGACCAATAAATAAAGCTTGCCATATCTGTAGGATAGCTAAATCGATTTCCAACAATTTTATTATACACGTAATAGTACGGTTGATCACTTATAATTATGTAATTATATTTAGTACTGAACAAAGCTATTTTTCAGTAAATACGTCCACCGTGCTGGAAGACAGAGTAACATTATATCAGTTTTGAACGTTAAATCTCAGGAGCAGTAAATCAATCGATGTATAATCGGACTGTGTTATGCATGACTAGAATATGTGCCAATTGTTACATATGTATAAAATATTCTTCAGCTTTTAATCAGATATATATATATATATATATATATATATATATATATATATATTATAACCTTTATCGTGTTGTTGTAAGTATTGACTTAATAGGACTAAAATATTTTTTGTAAAACTGTTTCAAATCTGAAAAAATTTAAGCATGTTTTACTGGTAGTTTTCAAATTACGCATAGTCCGCTGTTGCATAACACAGTCTGATTTAGCAGGAAAATACAGGTAAACAGGTCAAGAAAAAACGCTGGACTGTAATTTTTAAAATAATTTCTTTATAAAAATCGTGACTTTGTTTTTAGTGATCACCAACTCTACGTAGACTAAAAAGTTTAAAAATTTCAAAAAACAATATTTATCATTTTGTTAGAGGGAGTGGTTTATCGAGGGAAAACTTAACCGTTTGCTGGGATTCAACGCACGTTTAGCTTATGACAAGAATACTGGCGTTGGCTTGTACGTAGAACTGTTGCCTTTATTTGACTGAGCCAATAAGAATCCCGCTACTAAAATATTTTATGCCTATTATTGGTCTGCAGACAGCTACGTTGTGTCAGATGCATAGCACCCAATCATACCTGCCGCAGGAAAGAACAGTGTTTTCAAGTGTACGTAGGCACAAAACATTGTTAGTGTCACAATATTTAGAGATTGGTATAGGGGGTTCGTGATGAAGTGCGGACTTTTAAAGACTATCGTGTCTAGAAAAATAAATGAAAAATATAGTATAGTATGCCTTAAGACGTCAAATTTTGCGTTTGCACCATCTTCAAATATTGACTATTACTTAAGTTGCTTTATTTATATTCAATGTGTCAGGAAACTATAAATTATCTGAAAAATAGTAACCAGTGTTATAAAAGTTCTCATTTTATCCCGTACCACCTTAACATAGGCAACGAACCACCTTAACATAGACAAGACTTTGTCCTCCTTTGCTCAATACGTGTTCGTGTTTCAAAATAGTGGTCAGTTGAACATTTTCGACAACACGATATATCTGAAGTACAATTTTTCATTATTCAATCAAACTCGATACACATGCAGTACTTAGTACAATGACTAGAGTTTTGCGTATTTTGTTCTCACCGTAATTAGTTTTTATATAAAGTTGTCTTTTGTTTACCGATTACAATTTTCCATCCTTTCTAAAGTTCGACACACAATTTTCTTCGTACTAGGCAAGATAATTTAACTTAAATGTTCATTGTTAATGCTGGGTTTAATAGTGCACGCTCCGTAAATTTAAAAGATTTCACGGTATAAATACCGTCATAAAATAACACGTATTCTTGGGATAAAATGCACAAGGACATAACAAGAAAAAATTATTTTTCTTTGTCTAGGGAGACGAAGCAAAACGAAATATTCATAGTACAACCTAGTAAATGTCACTGAAGCTGTGAAATGTTCCATTCTTAAAAGGGCTGCCTACTCTCTTAAACTGCGTCGCAGCTTGTATGTGGGATGACTCTCTCAACGAAATATGTAAAATTATCTCAAATATGTTTTACTTCGAAATAAAAACACGTTATAGAAGATGACGTGTTGGTACTATCGAAGCAGCATGCAGTCTTTAAACTTTTTACCAATAGCATCGAAATATTGTTAAAAATTGTTTTCTTGGACTAACGCATAGATGCGCTGATTTTATTGTAAAACAATTTTCCAACAACTTATTCCAATACCTTATGTGTAGAGATAATGGTATATCGCGAAAAAGTTTTGTGCCAACATAACCTTGAAAACACTGTAGTTACTTGCAACACTCATGATTAGGTAATGTAATTCTGACACAGTGTACCTGTCTGTAGACCATTAACAGGCATCAAATATTACAATACTGCTATTCTTATCGGATCAGTCAAATAGGGTAACAGTTCCAAGTACACGCTTAAGCCCGAAATCTTCTGGTAAGCTGAAAGTGTGTTGAAACCCAGCAAACAGTCAAGTTTTCCCGCGATAAACCACCATCTCTACTTGTGTGCACTCGTGTGGTTGTGCCATGATCAGTGAATGGACGTTTCTAACCCTCATAGTCCTGGTGTTCCACTTGCAAATCACAGACGAGTGGAGTCGCAGAAACCGTGTTCTGATTGGCTTAGTTAAATTAGAGACGTCTCAGCAAAAGCCACGCCACCAATAACCATGAAGCACAGCTGCAGATGTGCAAGCAATGCATTGAAACAAGCAACTGCAAAATTATTTTCGCAATAAAAAAGTGGATCTACTTACGCAACTTAAAGATGTAATACCTTGATACAAATGAAATTGCGGTAGAGGAATTTATTTTACTTGTCTTTGTAGAGTCAGTGACTAATGCCACGTTCAGTCTTGTAACAAACATGGAAAATGCACGAGGTTCAGTGGCTTTTCTTAGGGCCGATGAGATACTTGATTTGTCTGATAGTGTCACCCGCATTGTTCCCTTGCTTCTGGCCCTCAGATGCGTTGAAAAGCTCCGTAGTACGACGTGTTTACGTTAAACAAAGATTCTATTTACTAACAAACCATTAACCCTTGTTATTCTTTCTCGTCTAGCAAGTTGGAACAGTTTTTTAAGAGGGGGTGGGGTTTGTGTTCACAGAACGTTTCCATTGTTTTAAAGTTTTTTATATTTATATAAGCTATGGTTTGTTTTGCAGACACACATTGTGCTTATTTTTTACTGTAATAAATATTTTTAAGTTTTCTTAGTTTTTGTATAACGCAGTGTTAAAGCCCAACTTTAAATAAAACGCCTTTACACTAGAAAGGAAATCCAAATGGCTGACATAAATAACATAATTATTACTGAATAACAGTGTCACGAACTACGTCAATAAATGTATAAAAACAGAATTGAATAATTTACTTAACAACTAGTGATTTTTGGTGGTCCATAAGTACATTCCCGAAAATTTCGAGAGTTTAACAACCAACAGGCTGGACTCCACAGTCTGTATACACTATGTCTTCGGATACTTGTACACTGGCTGCTTATCCAGTGAGTGTCCAGGCGTACATCTGGAAAAAAGTGTCCTGGAGTCAGTGAGTGTTTTCATGCAGGTCTGTTATTGGTACACAAGTTTCAAGGAAGAGTTTCAGTAACAGTGGCCCAATCACTAAAGTAACTTACGTGTGACGGAGGTTGAAAAGTATCATTTTCTCAAAAGAATTGGTGAAATTTCCGGGCCCGTACCAAAATCACGTCTAAAAATGATTGGCATTAAGTTAAGGTGAGTGGGCTTTACGTCTCGTCGACAACAAGGTCATTATAGACGGTGTTACACAACTTGGTACAATGACAGGAGCTGAGAGAGGAGTAGGACGAGGCCTTCGGTACGGATCCATCCCAGTATTCACCTGGAGCGATCTCGGGAAACCATGTTAAACCTAAATCGGGATGGCCGGATCCGGGATTGAGCCCAGATCCTCCCGAATACGATTCTAGCGGTCCTTACTCGGTGTTTGGAATTAAGGAATTAAGGTATAGTGGACTGATTAATTCTTACTAAGCCCATAACCAAAAACAATCAAATAAGTTAGGGCTTCATGTCTGATAACTAGGGCCACGATTTTGTCGCGAAAAGATGTTTGCCCCACTTTGTTTCAGTGTCTCACGTGCACATCGGCAGTTCTGTTTCAAGGTTATTGGCAGCGTGTCTATGTTCAGTCACGTTTCTCAATTGACTGCACCAATCAGAATAAGATTATTGTGAGTCTGTACGTCTATAATTTGCCAAGGCCAGTGAGAGTAAAATCATCCAACCACAGACGATACAGCAGAGCTGCAGGTGTGCACATGATGCATCGAAACCAATTGTTGCAAAAATCTTTTCACCATAAAATCGTGGCTCTACTGATAACTACGGACTGGAAAATTTTGAGAATTCAATGGCAAGTATGCCATAGTACAATGGATTCTAGCATACAGGTAATTGAATTCGCGAAATTTCCCAGTCCCTACTGATAACTCTTGAACTGGAATGTAAAATTTCATCTAAAGCCTTGCTATTAAATTGTGACTAGACTATATTCGGAATTTCGGGTCACGTAATACAGGTTTTTATGGAGACTATGTTCAACTTTAGAAACTTTGAAGTCAGTTAATTTATTTTTCGTAAAGGAAAATAAAATTAAAACACATTCAATAAATAAAAATAGACTAAATTTTATTATTTCATTTTTTTTCTCTGCAAATCAAATTCTTGCCAACCGCAGATGATGGTTCACTTATATTTTCATCAACTTCCCTTCTGCTCTATTACAGCTTATTTCAAGAAAAGTTAGTAAATTACTGTCAACAGTTGAAATAATACATGTTACAGTACAATTTTGGTCATGGCTTTAAAATTCCTATAAACTATTTTTAAATGGAAGAAGACCAGCATCACAGATGCCAGCTCACTACGAGTACAAATCACAAAGTAGCTAATCACGTGGAAGTTCTCATTAGCAAATGAACTGCTGTGTAGGCGTGGCACAAAGAGACCGCGACGCATCTCGCTTACATACATCACCCGGCCCTGTGATCTTAACCAACAAGGAACTGGGAGCTGTGGCGAGCCGCCTAATTAACGTACTAGCTCCGCTCATGCCGTTGTCAATGATGCGGACAAGCATTTAATTAGCCTGCGCTTCGAAACAAGGAAGCGACCTGACCTACTTCTGCTGCCTGAGTGTGCACTTGACTGGCGTAACTGGCACCTTCTAAGTCATTTGGCAAGTGCTCATTTTTAAAAACCGCTAAAGATCCATTAAGACAAGCGCTATGTGTTTCTACATTTTTAGTGACATTAATTTTTTTTCACATAAACGAGAGCAGTAGGCCTAATTAAAACTCTATCTGGTAGTTTTGTTTAAAATCTATGCTTATAGCTAGAGCCACGATTTTGTCGCGAAAAGAATTTTGCAGCATTTTGTTTCATTGTCTTGCGTGCACGACGGCAGCTGTGCTTCACGGTTATTAGCATTGTGTCTTTGTTCAGACACGTCCCTCATTTGACTGCACCAATAACAATGAGGCTATTGTGACTCAATACGTTTGTGATTTGCCAGCAGAACCTCAAGACGTGTGACAGTTAAAACGTCCAATCACAGACCAGGAATCAGAGCTGCAATTGTGAACATATGGCATTCAAACCAAATGCTGCAACAATATTTTCGCCATAAAATCGTGGCTGTAGTTATAGGTAATTGTGTCTTAAACGAAATTCTGGTTAGTTGACTTTTAGTAGAAACTGTATAATTTTTTGTCTGAAAAAAAAAATAGCTATTATGGAAAATAACAATTTTAAACCAAACTGCTAGACAGAAATTTATATCTGCTCTAGTTTAGGAGTAAAAATAATTTTCGCAAAAACAATATAAACTAAAGAGCATGGCCTTAAGTTACAAAATAAAGAAGTATTTTGGACATACGCCATTGCAGCTAACGGCGTGTCACAGAAAACCAGAGGACACACACAAACAAACAGAGACTTAAGCAAACAAACAGACTAGGCTGGCAAACAAAGGTAAGCATATCAAATTCCATAAGGAATTCAGTCAGTGGTTTACAAGAAAATAACTCAAACGAGAACCCAAGCAACAAAAACCATATCAAGGAGCGCCTGATGTAACCTAATCCCCTCAATCTATGCTGTAACGTAGATTCCATATAATTAGAGATGATGGTTTATCGCGGGAAAATTTGACAGTTTGCTGGATTTCAACACACGTTCAGCTTATTACCCTATTTGACTGAGCCAATAAGAATCCCGCTATTGAAATATTTGATGCCTGCTGTTGGTCTGCAGACAGCTATGTTGTGTCAGACGTACAACACTCCAATCATATACGTTGCAAGTAACTACAGTGTTTTCAAGTGTACGTTGGCCCAAAACATTTTCGCGATATACCATCATCTCTACATATCAATTATTTTCCTGGCAACCCAAGTTAAAAGTGGATGATCCTCCCCGGAACAATTTTGATTTTTAGGTGCAAGATTGTGTTTTCCCGACACTTTTTGAAACTGCACGAATCGTATACTGTAGGCAGAAATTTTGGGATTAAAAATTTAAAAAAATATATATGTTTTTATTTATTCATAAACTTTATGGTTATTGCAGGCTATAATGATTTTTTTATGTTAAATATATTTGTATTACTAGAAGTTTTCCTAGAAACATTCATTTAGTCGATATTAAAACAAACAAATAGGCTACAATCTTGCGTGTATCAATGCACCCTCGATCGTCGATAAATCTTGCTGGCTTGGTAGCACGCGTGAAACTTTCACCGAATCCGGGGATTTCGGAGTAATGCCTCTCCGGGGTACAGTGTCTAAAACACATAGAACTTTTTATTACTCCCGTTTTCCGTGTGCGCACCGTTACTCCGTTGTTTTTTACGACTCTTCTCTGCTGTAACACTTCCATGGTTGCGTTTCCTAAACTTCATCGGCTATAACACTCATTGAAAACCACAAGTCGTATAAAAGAAGTGTTATGTCATCAAACCACTTACGTCCACCAAAACTCGAGATCTTAGTGAAGTGAAACCCGTAAAAGAAATACATTTTAAACTATAACCTAGCAATCATCGTATTTTACAGCTCGGAGGATTTTCTCAAATTATCATACACGTGTATCTTATTTTGTTTGTTATTAACATGGGTACGTACTATATATACGACGCAAGTAAACCTATTCACGTGTGTATGTTCCATTTGTTTTCATTACGCTTTAGTTAATAAAAATTAACGAATTCAGCAAACAAGAACACATTAGCATCACGTTCATTGTAATCCTTTAATTACAACTTTTGTATGTAAGTCTTGATACGTTCCTTCTCGTATTACATCACGTCATCATTGCATTATAACAAAAATAGCTATAATTGTTCCTATTAGTGTAATGTTGGTTGATCCTTGATGTAAGAACTTTACATAATATGCCAGTTAAAGTAAATTCTGCACCTACGAGTGGCCATGGTCTTGTTTCTACTAAATGATAACTGAGATTTTCATTATTTGACATTAGTTTAGAGAGTTGAAAACTATGAACGTTAATTCAAACAAAGACACTGTGGCTAGAATTCGATGTAATAAAATAGTAACGTTGCTGTTTTGGTTGGGTTATCAAAATACAAGCCGTAATCGTGGCCTGTGAGTATTCTGGTGCTAAGGTCGAAACGACGTTTGCTGGCTAAACAAACGCGCGCCTTATAGTCACTTAACGCAAGGCACCCTACTGGTATCTGTCTTCCCGCCGCCTTTACATTCGTACTTAGTGTTTATCCTCTAACCTGCTTTGCAATCAGATTAAAATTATTTATGTCAAATATTAATACACGTGTCCTGCTAATTGAATTTCGGGACGTATGGAAATGATATTTCAACAATTTCGACCCTGAGCAAAAATTATTTCCGATAACCCCTTGTCAAGTAGACAATAAAAAAACTAAAATTATCTGCTTCTAGATATCAGTGTTTTATTGGCAACCTCTGTAGCAAACTTTTTAAACTACCTCTCTATCCAACTGTTTTTGCAACCGCTAAGGCTAGTCTATATTTGCTACCAAGGAGGCTACCGGGTTTTTCTACAACTGTGTCATATATTATATTTGCTACTGATATATATCCACGTGCCTTGCTACCACTATATCCCCCATTTTGCTACCACTAAACCAATCTATTTTCTTTGCCGATATATCCACGAGTTTTTCTACAGGTTAAGTGATCTGATTTTTGTTAACGCTATGACCAATCAGATTTTGCTACCATTATTGCCACTTGCTATTGCTATCGTCATTGCCAACTATTTTTTTGGCAGTAGATACCTATTTTCACTACCCTTATGTCCATCGGGTTATCTCCTGATACAGCAATTTGTTTTGCTACCGCTGCAGACACGCATTTTTATTATCGTTATGACCATCTATTTCTTGCAAAAATAACTAACGAAAGCTTGTCAACTCGACATACAAATACTCATGCTCTATTCTTTACCAGTATGTCATGTTACTTCATACAAAGACGTTTTCCTACACTAGTTGACCATTCAGAAATTTCGTTACTCAGACACTAAACAGCTGAGCCTAAATGTCTGGAAGTTAAACCGGACCTGTTTTGTCTTTGATAGCAAGTACACGTTGAATATATTTCGAATTACCAGCAGCTTTATAGTTACGACTAATTATTTTCTTCTAAGCCATTATTTCACCTGTCAAATCGTTACTGACTGCATGAACTGGAGAACATCTTGTAACAGTACGATAAGACAGCAGTTATAGGTATTTCCACATGCACATCCAGTAACAGAATATTTAGGATTAAATGAGATAATTAGCTAATTATGACTGAAAACTCAATCACAGACACCAGCGAAATGGTTTCGCTGGCAACCGATATGGCGGAAACGCCTAAAACCAATCACATAGTAGTTTCATAAACGAAGTAACATAAGTAAATCAATATCCGCATTCAATACAGGAACGATGCTTAAAGTTCTTAAAACCCATGATATTTAGAGTTTTCTTTTGGGTGTTGGTCTTCTTGAATTCAAATAAGAAAATATATGTACTTCTGTGTTTTGTAGTTTCTTACATTATATTAAGCCAGTCAAAAGTAAGTGTAGATAAAGTAATGAAAATGGCCCTCTAGACAGTTCAAATGTGCAAATTTATTGATACTATCACACTATATAAACTATAACAGTAATATAATAATTTACTACGCTAGTAATGTTAAACAATCATTAATTAAACAGAACTATAACATTTCTATAACAAAATAACTAAGTATTACCTCAGTGATTAGAAAAAAACTATTAACCAAGAATTTAAAGTGACATGAAATATTAAAAAATATGTGCCTAGTTCCGCAAATTATTAACATAACATAACAAGTAACATCAAGAATTCTATAAAACTATAAGTGGGTCGTGAAGAATTAACAGAATCTAACAAGTAATATCCAGCAAACTATAAAACTATATGTGGGTAGTGAATAAAACACATAACCGTACAAGTAACACCCTGCATTCTATAAAACTGTAAGTGGGTCGTGAATAATTAATAAAGCCAACAAGGAAACTTACAACGTTCTATAAAACTTTAAATAGATTGTGCATATATAACAGAACCTAACAAGTAACATCCAGCCCTCTGTAAAACTATAAGAGGGTTGTGAACAATTAACAGAACCTAACAAACAGCATTCTACGAAACTGTAAGTGGGTCGTGAATAATTAACAGAGCTTAACAAGTAACACCCTGCATTCTATAAAACTATAAGTAGGTCGTGAATAATTAATAGAGCCAAACAAATAACTTACAACGTTCTATAAAGCTATAAGTAGGTCGTGAATAACTAACAGAACCGTCCAAGTAACATCCAGCATTCTATAAAACCATAAGTGGGTTGCCTTATAAAGTAACTACTTTGTAGTTATAGCAAGAGTGTCGTTAGTAGAGGTCAGGGATTTATAAGAGAACATTTTTTTATTGTGTTTAAACACGTTCGATCATGTGTTGACTGAATATTGTGTATGTTATGCAACTGTGGCAAAGAATGTGCTTTTAGATCGCAGTAGTGGTGCAAACAACCCACATAACCAGCAAATCGCTACAGTTTGTGTGTATGCGTGTATGCACACACACACACACACACACACACACACACATATATATATATATATATATATATATATATATATATATATATATACATACATACACGTACACGCGTGTGTTATCTGTATCAATAAAAGCGAAATTGTGGTTTCTGTCTGCTAGTGATATTCTGATTTCTAATTCTTTACAAAAAGATGAATACTCAAACACCAATGTTCTTGTTTCGCAATAGAAGGTAATATAATAACAGTCAAAACTTCGAAAAAAAAAAAACATTCCGAAAGTGTTATTACAACTTTGAAATAAAAACATGTTTTATTCTAATTTAAGCGGCAAGTGAAGTACTTATTATTTTTTTTACCAACTTATGGAAAGAAATTAATTTACTGGGCTTTCCTAAAAATGTCGCTTAGTATCTCAATCACACAAACACACTGTTCTAATATATTCGCTTCTAGAAAATGTATTAAGTAGTAAAAGGGGAAGTCATTGTTAATGCGTACAGGCTCTACAAAATTTTACCAAGTTAAAATTCTTTAATAATAACAATAATTTTCATAAATTTCCCAATCTTATAACAACAATAAACTCATCCAAGACATGAAATGTATACTTTATACAAAATTGCGTACATTAATTGTAGTAATGATTTAGTGGTTTTTATATACTCTTCGACCCAAACGTTTGTAAACATAGCAAAAATTGTTCTAAGCTGCAGACAAAATAGTATAGGCATATTGATAAGCTCAAAAGCAATAGTACTGTCATTAAAATTTATTTACTGTAACATTATTGTAGCCCGTACTCTGTGCCAAAAAATGTAAATGGTATGAACTAACGGAAAATAGTTCTTCAGTAATAAAAAACCCCACGCAGGTCCTTATGGGTAAAATATAAATGAAAACTGCATTTGCTGCCACGTAGTAATTGGAGAGGCACCGGAATGGAGGAAAAAACAGGAGATCCCCGAGAAAACTCGCCGACAAGCGACATCGTCGGCCAGGATTCTCACAAGCAGAATTCCAGAGTCCGACCCTGCGGGGAATCGAACCAGAAACGCCTTGTTGGAGGCTAGTGGTTTGACCATTCAGCCACCGCGGCGCCTTTAGTGAGATAATATTTGTTATAAATGTAGAAAATAATTACCCAAGAAACATTTACAAAAACACATCAGGTATGAAATATTACTAAACCGGTACAGTAACTTTCAATAGTACACAACCACTTCGGGGATATTGTACACATCGCAGCATACATTATTACAATACCGATTTTATTTTTCACTGAACAAAGAGTTTCCCAATTCCGCTCATCTAAAAAAAGTATAATCCAAATTGTATTAAAACATTTTATTTTCCAGACGATCTGAGGATTATTTTGCAGAATGCCAATAAAAACCGTTCAATTTAAAGTGAGCACAAAAAAACTCAGCTAAATGAATTATTTTTCAGCCAGCTCGTACCTTGTCGCTGCATGTCTCATAAACATGGCCAGGTGCTTTTGTTACACGGTCTGTAAAATCTTGATTGTGCAAGAAACAGCAAATGTATTCTAATGTCGCGAGGGAATTTGTTGCCTGCAACATCGTTATTCAATGTTAAATGTCCCACTTTGTTACGTCACTTAGTTTTTGTGTCGTCCTTAAAACCGTGACATGGAAATTTTGACTTTGACGAGAGCTATTTAAAGAAACTATGATAGATAAAAACAATTTCAGAAGAGCAAAACTTCGTAACAATTTATATCTTAAATAAGAAAAAAACTGGCAGGAATATTTCATATATATATATATATATATATATATATATATATATATATATATATATATACACACACACATCAATGTGTGTGTGAATGATTCCTATGGACAACAAAACGACTGGAGCGATTCTGATGAAATTTTCTGGCAAACTTCAAATTAGCCCAGCGGTTGATCCTATGAAGATTGGCAGCAATCAGATAAACGTATAATTTTTTTTACATTTTGCCAATTTTGTGTCATATTTTCCTCACAAATTAATTAATAAATAATTTATTTAGTAGGATCGAGGCTTGGAAGCCTGCGGTATGTCTGTTTAGACTTCAATTCTTGGCTATAGATAATTAGTGCTACCCGTGTCGCTAGAGTGTTATAAAATTCTATCAAGATGTAGTATATTATGAAGTTAGGTTAAAGTTACATAACTTTATGTAAAATAAAAATTATGACACTAAATACAAACATCAAGATGACGACTACCCCACCCTCTTAAAAAACGCATCGCCGAAGAAGGGAAGCCACTCGTGAGATGTTCCAACTCAAGCGAAGGCCGGGCACACGCCCTTCAGTATCCCATTTAGCCCAGGGTAAGTACGACGTTGCCTTACGCACATTGCCGCAATCTCCAACAGACGATTGCTTGAACTGTTAACGAGATTTCTGTGCTTATGAGACGTGATCCCATGAGAACTGTATAGAAACTTTGCAAGAAATGGCGGCCAGTACAGTAAGTTAATTTTCCATGCTTTTCCAGTGTGCGCGAAGACATTTCCTTGAACGATCACTTTGCATGCTCTAAACACAAAAGCAAATTGATAAATGTTTTTTTCAGTTAAATATGCATAAACGTAAATCAATATAACTTTTTTTTACTATTGCCATCGTGCCGAGTTTCGTGCTGCCATTTATTTCAATGTACAAATAGCAACCTAGTGCGTGTGTGTGTGTGTGTATATATATATATATATATATATATATATATATATATATATATATGTGTGTGTGTGTGTGTGTGTGTGTGTGTGTGTGTTCATGTATGTTCCCAATGAACTCCAATTTTCAGATAATCTTCAGATTAACCCAGCGGATGATCCTGTGGAGTTTGATAGCGATCAGAGCAACATAATTGTTTTTTTTTTTTCCTTTTTGCCAATTTTGTGTCATACATTCCCTGAAAATTAATTAATTATTATTAATAATAATATTTAATAATGATTAATTAATTAGGATCGATAATTTGAAATGTGCGGCATGTCAATGTATAGACTTCAATTCTTGGTTAAAGACAATTAGCGCTAGCCGCGTCGCTAGTATAAAAATTAAAATGAAAACGTAAAGATGAAGAATGTTGTCCACAGGTTGTGCTTGTAACAACCAATCAAGACAATCTTCAATGTGACTTGTAGTTGCTAGTACGGGGATATTAAATTTCATATCAGCTGCAAGGAAGAAGGGTTGTTCACTTTAGAAAGGGTCGAGTTAAGACCTTCTTGGTCATATCACTGGAGGAGCATTTCAGAAATGACCTCAGGACTATATAATGTGTGATTTTCTCCGAGCCCGAAAGTTTTTGAGGGGTTGGAGTTCCAAGTGCGGGGAGTTCAGAGGGATCGACATGTGTGCGAGTTTAGTTTCAAGCGACGTTGGTGACGACGAGTCAGGAAGACTATGACGTCAGGGGTGACAACTGCTGCCAAGGGGGAGGAAAAATTACGGGAGTGATTGTGAGTGGTGAATGACACCTGGAAATGGATAAGGAGAGAAGAGAGAAGGCTTGGAATTCCGCACCTTGTCTTACGAATAGATTTATAATAATATTGATCAAAATAATACCTGTGTCGCTGTGTAGCAACTAAAATCTCTTATTATCATCTTAAAATCATCACGAAACAAAGTTTGAGGTTTAACGATAATGTGTCGAAATATTATTGCAGTTTGGACGGAAGTTATTTCCCGTAGCGGTATTTTACTGTGTAGAAACATACCTGTACATAGCAACATACAATTCAATGTAGAAAGAAGTTAATAGTGAGTGGCTTGAAGAATTTCCTTTTTAGGAGGAACGTGCCCAATTCGCGCTGTTTTGTAGCATCTGAGTAGACTGCAAGCTGTTGTACGTTCTCTCGATGTCTTCCATTGACCCACGTTAGGCGCTTACGTAAACCTAACTCGATCTACTCGATAGAGTATACATTACTCTAAAACAGGGCAGGAACCTTATGAGAGTACAGTCTACCAGTCCACTATGTCTCTAAATATTCAACTCGATCTCTTCGCCGGATCTATTCAGGTCTACTCTACTCGGGAACAGGGTAGAGAGCCTCCAGCAGACGAGAAACAGGAATGCACGCTAAAGAAAGTAAACGAACACATGCTTCTATGTGTGTACACAAAAGGAAATTTGTTGCATGTTGCTTTAGTACATGTTCAAAAAAGACAATATCGGAATGTAATATTTTTGTTGGACGAGAAGAATGTAATTCGGGTATGGAACAGATCTATATAATCGTGAATTATTGCGCTTTCTATACATATACATTAACATTTTAAATTTATTTACACTAACTAACCTCTATAATAATGCAATGAACAATGGTTGTGTGTCAAATAAGAGACATTTTGCAGCCCCTTATTGCTAAGAAAAAATTTAGAAGTTAACTCAAGCATTTTTGTACAGTTTACACTTTAAAAAATAGTTTGTAAATTCACCAGACGTGCGTATAGGAGCACTAAGAAAGTAGGTATGGTAGTGTAGTTTCCCAGACATCCATTGTAGCACTCCTAAACCTAATTATAAAACAGTCAAATGCATACTAAAGTCACCAAACTTATATTGCAACAACTGTAAAAGTTTGCATATTTATAAGACGGAAGTATGGTAACTATCCCATACTGCGTCTGGGATAATAACTTCCTAAACATTCAAGAAAGTTTTTTCACATTGTACGCTACGTAGATTGTACAAGTACAAATGTATATACTGTATTGTCCGAACTTGGTCTAATAATACAAGACTGCTAGATCGGCAACTGAGATACACAGCTTGTGCAGATTTTGCCACATTTTTTTAAGGCAGCCAACATACTACTCTGCGAGTTTATATACGCTCGAAAAAAAACTTTATAACATCCTACGACTGAGTAGATAATACCTACTACATTTTCGTAAACTCCCAACGTCGAGGCTTGACGCAGAGAAACATAATTTCTGACCAATAACTGAAAGATACACCCGTAGAGTGACCAATCACTTTCAGAACATTTACACGCGTATCTGATATGCAAAGAGGCTAGAGGCCAAGAAACTATCATATTGTGCTCAAGTACCTACAGAACAGTGGAGTCTAGCATGTCACAAACAATAACGCAAATATTTCATGTGTCTATAAATAAGTAAATTTGGAAGATTATTTCATTTTAAATCAAACTTAGACTTACTTCTGTTAATAACACCTTGTAAAAGTCACTGTACTGACGATAAACAATGCGATAAAGAGTGCTGTGCATGTTATAAAATGAATGTATGTGGGAATAATATAATTCGTCGAGGGTTTTGTCATACAAGGAAAATGCATAGTTTCATAGAACCTCTTAATGTGTAACAAATAAAGTGAAAATTTACATAACTTACGTACGTTTTTTCAGAGAAATTTTACAAGAATACGGCCCAATAAATTAAAGTAGCAAATAACGTTGATAAAAAAAAGAAAGGAATTTGTAAACATACTTCTAGAAGCGGACGAGCCAAAAAGGAATATGGCAGCAGTGGCCAACGTCGTGGATAGTAAATCATGCATAGTATTTTGTAGCATAGACATCTCTAATAGAACTCTACAGCCTTTAATGTGGCAAGCCTGCGAACAAGGATCTGCTTTTAGCACAGTGCACTTTTCCACGGTAATGGCTTTCCCTGATTCGTCTGTTTGTGCTACGTACAGACAGGAAAGGGTAACATTGAGTAGCTCTGGTAATGTCTTCAGTGATGTGATATCTAATGATACGTTATTTAACCCTTGTCTGCAGTGTTGTCGTATCGCAGGCAACACAACATAACCCTGGTCCGCAGATTAGTCATACCGAAAACCACGTAATATTACCCTTGTCTGCAGGGTTGTGATAGCTAAGGCCCCGTAATATAAGTCCTGTCTGAAGGATTATCATATCGAAGGCCACGTAATATTTCATTTGACTGCAGAGTTATTATATAAAATGCCACTTATCTGCAGGGTTGTGATATCAAAGGCTACATAATATAACTCTTGTCTGCAGAGTGTTCATTTAAAAGGGCAGGTAATAACTCGTGTCCGCAGAGTTGTCACATCAAAAGTGACGTAATGTAACTCTTGTAGGGTTAGTATATAAAAGGCCAAGTAATATAACTCTTCTCTGCAGGGTTGTCATATTGAAGTCCACAAAAATGTAACCATTGTCTACAGGGTTATTATCCAATCGAATACTGAGGCCTTTAACTAGAGATGGTATTTCATTTGCCAGTCAGACTCAACACCCGTTTGTCTATAGCATTTAGCAGCCGATAATCAACCGAGTACTCTTAAATAAAAATTGCACCTCAATGGATCGGTATAAATGTTTATTCTCTAAGAAAATATTTACTTTTCTGTGCTTTAAGTTACCCTCCGTTTTGTTAATGAGACTTAATAGACGTCACGTCTGGGTGAGATAGACTTATGCCGTTGCAGTCGACAAACGTGCACAGTAAATACATCGCGTGTCAAAATTACTGTCAGTTCGAAGAATCCGCACAGTTAAACATGAATTTCAGTGATAATTTGACAAAATAATTTTTATATTATCAGTTTAGTTTTGTTTCATAGACCACTGTTGATAATAACATGTGATATTTGGCATTTGTAATAACATGCGTACATGTTAAAAATGAAATAATTTGAAAGTACTTCATGATTAACAAATACTTAAACGAGTTATTTAATTATTCGTAGATATTGATAATTAGAAGAGTATTTTAAAAGGTGCTGACGGTTACATGTATACAATGATTTACAAATCTTCACGCTTATTATAAGAATATCAAATAAAAATTCCTTACCTCAGAATTGCTCATTTTAGACGTTAAAGCGAAGTGGACGTTATAAAGTAAATGATTATTAAGAAGTAGAAATATTTCTACACTTAACACTTAATCTTGAACAGCTTAACTCATTATATCAGTACATTCACGACCGCGAGACAATTCAATCAATAAAACTGTTAGTCTTAATACGTACGACTCAAGTCCTAATGTGAGTATAAGTGGTTTCGTATTTTATATTGCCAGAGATGTCTGTGTGTAATTAAATATTATGTTTACTTAAACAAGTTTTGATCGATAGTGTTTGGGAAAAAATGTCATTGTAAATTTATAAACAAATTGAACAATTAGTTTTTAAATCATATATCTTAGTTGTGAAACAACAAATTATTAATCTAAAATTTACTGTGACAAAACAGTCTTGAATAAAAGCCTTGTTTCATAGTTTTCCATTAGTTTATTTACTCCATAGATAAAACAGTGTATGACAAATAAACACTTTTACTCATAGAGAATTATTCTTCACATTTACTATTAAACATTATATTATGTATACAATTACAGCAATACTTAATTATATTTACGAAAAAGTATCAATTATTGTAAACAATAACTTGTAAATATTACAGACGTGTTTGTGTTAGTAAAATATTTTTTGGCTATCTATTTTCCAAAACTTCTATAAACATTCAAACAATGTGCGCTGGTGTTAAATGTGTTTTACATAGATTAGTATTAATAAACGTTAATTAAAAGTTTTCTGATATTAATTTAGATTATATTTAACTACTTAGTTATAATAAGGGGCAGTTTAATTTCACAAATCCAATGATCCTATAGGTTACAATATGCTGTTCTTTACATGATTCAGCCTCAAATATGTTTCCAGAGACTACTGCTATTTTCACCGCACAAATTACCTGTAATATGGTCGTTGTTTAATTGCAATTTTGTAACTAGCCCAGAGTTCAGTATGTTTTCAATAAAAGTGAATCAATTGTAAACCTAACACTCTTATGTGTTTAATTCCTACCTAACCTTCTAAGGAAGCCTTGACCCGCTAAACCGTAAAACCAACGTAATGTAGACAACATCTGCACATAAAGATAAATTATGGTCTGAGCTGAACATAAAACCAGATGAAAAATGTAATTTATTGCTGAGACCGTCCTTCAATTATTTTTACTAGGACAGCCAATAATTTCGACACAACTCACGTTAGTCATTAGTTTTCGGATCTAAACGAAAACCTCGCTGGTGCGCGCACAGTATTGATCATAAAACTAAATCCTTGCAACAACTAATTTACGAGTGAAATGTTTAACGTACACGTTAATATTCCATACAATTTTACAAGAGTAGATACTGTTTGCCTATTGTAAACGTATTTTTGGTAATACCTGGAGATAGATTTGTCGCAAAACATTTGACTGCTAAGATTCCGATGTCATATTAACGTGTTCATCTTTCTTTTTAATTTTACGCCATTTGTAAGTTCCCTATCAACTAGGTTAAGGATAATTCAGTGTCGCGAAGTTGGAAAGTTTTGCTTGTTGGCCGACAGTTGAAACGAGTGAAATAATCGTATTAATTTAGGCCTACGCAACAGGTTTTTGGGGGCTACCTTGGCACAACAGATTTTCGCGACTTCCTACTCTTTCTTCTAATATCATACTCAGCTGAATTAACAAGAAGATTTTTCTTATGTTTACGGCACAAGAAGTAAGCCACCGAGCATGTACCAACAGCATTTAATAACAGACAAAAATATACCATTGCATTTCATTCGATATAGGGCATTGTTTCGCCAGACATTTCTTTCTCATCCACATAAAGCCGTTGATTTTTTCCGTTAAAAATAATTTTCATCGATTGGTTTCAAGGCTTTAAGGGCACGGTTCACCTCAGTTTTCAACGTCTTTTTTTATTTTTATATTTGTACCATATATGTTTTTATTTTAGACATAAATTGTGATTAAATCTTCCTCTTAGGACATTTTTGTATCTCTTATAGCTTTTGCGCACTAAGTCGTAAACGTCAAAATTTGCACTTTACGGTTTTATTCACGCCAATAAAATCAACTTACATGCCAAACTGAAAAAATTCACAATGTATAACAATGTTGTAATCTATGATTTGACATATATAAAATAAATAAAATATTTCTGTACTTAATAAAAAATTCTAAATTTTAAAATTAAAATTTTAAATTTCAACATTTTTTAAAAAAATAGATAACTATATATTATTTTGTTTTATGTGTGTCAAAACACAGCCTACAACATTGTTATACACTGTGAATTTTTTTCGGTTTGGTATGTCATTTGATTTTAGTGGCGTGCATAAAACCGTAAAGTGCAAATTTTGACGTTTACGACTCATTACGCAAAAACTATACGAGATACAAAAATTTCACAAGAAGATTTTGTCACAATTTATGTCTAAAATAAGAAAAAAAAATCTGGTAGAAATATAAAAATAATAAAAGACGTTGAAAACTGTGGCAAACCGCCCCTATAAGCTGAATTCACAATCACCACATAGCGTACGCGCGTACGTACGTGTAAAAGTAGAAATGCCGAGTGTGCATGCTAGCATTCACATCCTCGCGTAGAGTGCGTATGTACGCAATATAGTTCATCAAATTTATAGTTCGTACGTAAGTACGCTAAGTGGTGGTTGTGAATGAAGCATGTGAATACGTAAGACTCAATTAAGTATTGATTTGCATTGAGAAATCGTTTAATTCGTGGTCATACATTGTTAAATTCGCTCAGAAAAAATAAAAATAGTTTACTAACATTTATTACCAACATTGTGTTATGACGTAAACAAGTTCCGCTCATGGCTAGATTAAATATGGTTGTGAATGCAATATCTAATACTTAACGTACGTACGTGTATTTGTACTGACATTAAGTGCGGTTGTGAATCCAGCTTTACGCGCACGTCTGCAGTTCTGCTCATGGTTATTGGCAGCATATTATTGATTTCAGGCGTCACGTTTTTGACTGTGCCGAACAGAATAAGATTATTGCGACACCACACGTAGGCTCGGTTTAAATCGTCATATTGAATTTTATTACTTTCGCTTTTTTTTTACTTTTGAGGATATAGGAGAAAAGTGTAAAATCTGCGATTATACCTTAAATTCTATTTATTTTGTGCTAAGTTACAGACATGGCGATTGTGCTGGGCGTATATAATTTGGTCGCAATCTGTAAGGTAAATTATGACTGTAAAAAAATTGTCACACTGATTGTGGCGTAATTATTTGTTTCATTTGAATCGCAATTTCTGTACTGTTGCACAAGGTAAATAGAAATTGAAGTATAATCACAGATTTTACATTCTTCTAATCAGAATTTAAAAAAACGGGAAAACAAAATTACTTGGTACGGTGACTGAAACCAAGACTGAACGGGTAAAACCCCGAGACTCTGAGAGTTAAAACATCCGATCGCTGACCGTTAAGCAGAACTGCAGATGTGCACATAATACATTGAAAACATTTAATGCAAAATTCTTTTAAGTGGCCCTACACATTAGAACATACTTGGCGTGCCGTAGAACGCACGTTATTGGTCCGCTTTGTTGGAGGGCGTGACTATCGCCACACGTACCAATTGCACTGGCGTTACCGGTTCATAGTCTTCATCAGCTCATTGCACCGAGAAAAATATTTTATATCTTGTAGATTTATTTCGGTCGTTCACCGTGTGATTTTGTCGGTTATTCAGTGATCCTTCCTGATCCAACTATCGAATACAGAGATATTTTTTAATGTTTGTTGCAATGGGAGTTTACAGCTACAATTTATTGGTTTGTGGACATTCGCCATTGCTCATGTTTTGCTGATAAAACTTGTGTTGAATAACAAAGTACAAAAAAGAACAAAAAACAGACATAAGACACATACAAAAACCAGAGGAAATAGCAATCCCAGAGGAATTCTATCAATTTTTTTTAAAATTAGACAACAAAGAATTCTAAGTGTAGAGTTCAATCGAATATCGACACAACAACATCAGATACAAATGACAGGCACAAATAGAACCAGATTACCAAAATTAAAACAAGATTGAAGTTGACAAAATAAATGAACAGTGGACAACAAATTAAAGACAAGAGACAACACAACACAAGCAAAAACCAAGAAAAAATGCGATGTTTCAGGAATTGTGAACAATTCCCGTCTTCAGGCTAAGACACAGCTGGTCGAATACAATATAACTTCCTGACGCAAGACATTTAATTAAGAGCGCTCTGAATAGAAAAATTCGTAATTTTATAATTGTAGAAAACACATTCCAACTAATGTTAATTTTCCACATCTAAAATATTTTTCCTTTTCCATAGTTTTCGTACAAGTGCATGTCAAAGTATCGAATTGATTATTTTTGCTACTTGCCCAAAGTAAAATCTATCCAAATAACAAGAAAGAAATAATACTTAGTAAACGTAAATATACTAAGCTACGGAATGACCTCTTTGTTATTGCACGTTGTATTATTATTATTATTATTATTATTGTACGGGTGCTCAGAAGTATGCCAACATTTAGGTACATACAAGAAAATAACTTTATCGATCATAAAATACGGTGCCTGCAATGGATTTTTTCACAGCAATCTCATGCAAGATTGCAAGAATACCACTCTACACTTTCGGTATTCGCAGCAAAATCCAATAAGAACGGTGGAGTAGGAGTTATTCAAAACGGTTTGTCCACTCACACACTTAACTGTGATTCAAAGTACCTTTATTAACATTTGTTATAACGTCATGGGCAGAACAATTTTTTTTTTTTTTTTTTTTTTTTTGCAAATTAAGTGGTGCAGTTCTGACAAAAAATTGCTTTCTTGCAGCAACCACCAACGATGACTTCGGCAGTAATAACATCAAAAATATCTATTCCAAAAATTATACTCGTACCTTACAGAGGTAATAATTTATTGATACCAGCTTGCAAATAAACCGTTCTACATTAGAATGCTTAAAATAATAAACTGTAAGTATTGGTGTACAAGGCAAATTGGCTTAAAATATATATTTTTCAGAAATACGTAGCCAACATCATGAAAGAAAACCATAAATTATAAATTAAGAAAACAAAATGTGATACCTAACAAGCAACGCAGGAATAGCGGAAACCATTATAAGCAAACAATAGCAATGAGTAAGCAATGCATGATTAAAGTAATGATAGGATCATGTACACTTTGACAAACAGAAAATAATGAGCCCCAATTTCCATTATTAACATTTAAGACTAGACAAAAAATATATTCCAGGCAAAATAAGTTATAACATCAAACTTTTGAGACATAAATGAATTTTAGGATTTAGAAAATAGTAATACTATGTGAACATACGTGTCCATTAAATACGCTAAATTCTTTAATGAAAGAAATAATACTTCATATAGAATGTAATAAAACATACTACTAAATATGATCATATAGGCATCATAACGATTTATAATGCTATCAAAATTTCATTAAAATACTGAACAAAATAAGATACAACAATTATATATATATATATATATATATATATATATATATATATATATATATATATATATATATATATATATCATTAGTAAGTGTGACAGGAGTATTATATTATTATTTGTAACTAATTAAATTTCGTTGTTGCTTATCTGTGCCCAAAAACCCATCAGCGGTATAAATCGGAAAGCGGGGATGACTTCATAGAGTTCCCTTTGCCTTTTCTTTTCTGCTGTTTGTCGCTGGACAAAAGGTATCCATGACATTGTCGGCCAATGAAAGACGTCGAGCGAGCCTACAATACTTTGCAATCTAGTATACTGGTATAAAAACGTCAAATATTCATGTCCTTGGTTTGAGGCAGAATAACAGAAATGTTTATGAATACTGCAGGAGTGGAGTTTGGTTTTGTTTAGTTAAAATAACCAAAACTTCATATTACAACACATAACCTATTTATAGAATTTGACGTAGGTTTCAAATTTCCAATTTTAAACAGAGATTATTTTTCTTCACGTGTAGGTAAAGTTATTTAGTCAAGTATAGATGACAATTTATGCATAAAATTGCATTCAGTAACCAACCAGCGTCTGATTACGTCTTTGAAAAATGAAAATATAATTGACCCTTGGGATCATTATATTTGTCAGTTTTCTTTGATGCATAACAATATTTACACAACTAAAATTTTTCGTTTTGGCCGAGGTATAAACGAGTACATCAGTTTACAGAACAGATTTGGTTGTAAAATTGGGTAATTAGAACAACAAAAGCACAGAATATTTAGGAATACAGATGTGAAATAGTCGGCAGGAAGGCGAACTCAGTCACACACGCCAGCAAAATGGCTTCCCTGGCCAGGAACATGGCGGAAACACCTACTGCCAATCAGCGTGAGGCAGCTGCTCTGCTAGTCGGCAGCCAGGCCAATAGGAAACCTGTAGTAACATGCAGGAGCCAAACAGACACGGGGCTGGAGTCTACAGCCTCGGGCAG
>PNEQ01060069.1:0-22077 GCA_003012365.1 Medauroidea extradentata | reverse complement strand
AGGTAATAAATAAATGTGTCGGTAGTAAATTACTTTATAAGAATATGTGACGTAGTGAATAAAACGTTTTGTGTGTGACACTTGCACTATAGCTTCTTCCAAGTAATAAAAAAAATCGCACGTAATTTTATGATAAGTGAGGACAAAGTAACTTGATGTATTGGCTAAAGACTACTCGTTGCGTGCAGTTATAATCATTCGTTTACTTCTAGTACAAAATATCCATAATGGCGAACACGAGTGTGTGGGTTAATTTGTGACTAGCCTGGAGTGATTTCGAGAAAACACAGAAACCCAAATCAGGATAACCGGACTGGGAATCGAACTCGGGGCCTTATAAATGCAAGTCCAACATTTCACCGCTGAGCAACCTCGTTCGAAGAGAAACATTGTCGATAACAATTCATTTCTCCCAGCGGTTTGCGAATAATTATCTCAGAGTACACAATATACTTGCTCATAATATTGTGTTAGATTGTAAACATGTAAGCATATGTAAATAATCTCACGTATTATTGCCTGATACACTCGGGAAATTGCCTGGTCAATGAATTCGCCCGGTCAACGAACACTTAATTTTTACGATCCCCACAAACCTTACACGCCGTCTTTTTTCATCCATATTTGTATCTATAGGTACCTTGTGTATAGGGACACGGAAATTTCTCGAATTTATTTCCAAAGACGTTATATTTCAAATCTCTTCCTTGAGGACAGTGAACCAATAGCAAACCTGCATGATAACACTCACTGACTGCCACGCTACCTTGTCACATGTACAACTAACCACTCACTGGAGCAGCATTCAATGTACAAGTAGCTAAATACATAGTATATACAGGACTGTGGAGTCTATACAGCTGGTCGTTGAACCCAACACTTCTCTTTACCTGTCCACCAACCATGTACACCACCTATTATCACCCATATTTGTTTATATTGGTGCCTTAGCTATAGAAACATGAAAAATTTACGTTTCCTTTTTGGTATAAGTAGAGCCACGATTTTGTCGCGAAAAGATTTTTGTCCCACTTTGTTTTAGTGTCTCTCGTGCACATCGGCAGCTTTGCTTCATGGTTATTGGCAGCGTGTCTTTGCTCAGACAAATCTCTCATTTGACTGCACCAGTCATAATAAGATTGTTGTGACTCCGTACGTCTGTTATTTGGCAAGGCATGTGAGAGTAAAATCATCCAATCACAAACGATGAAGCAGATCTGCAGATGTGCACATGACGCATTGGAACCAAATGTTGCAAAAATATTTTCGCCATAAAATCGTGGCTCTAGGTATAAGATAGAACTCAAACAGTTGTAAGTTAGTGTCGCTTTGGCAATTGTGCCTTGACTTATTTGACACCTAATGTAAGGCGCTGAACCGATAATAAAGTAGCAAATAAATGTATTTCCAATAATATGGTATGACTAGAGACTCCTGTTTTCCGCGAAAAGATTTTTGCCTCACTTTATTTAGATGTCTTACGTGAACAACTGCAGTTCTACTTCGTGGTCAGTGAGTCAGTGATAGGATGTTTTAACTGTCACGAGCCTAGGGATTCTACCGGCAAATCACAGACGTGTGGTGTTGCAGGAACGTTATTGTAATCGGCTCACAGACGAGATATGGCTCTTCACACAGACACGCAGCCAATAATCATGAAGCAGAATTGCAGATGTGCACGTAAGGCACTGAAACAAACTGAGGCAAAATTATTTTCGCGAAAAGCAGAGGTCTCTAGGTATGACAGTGTCAGCAGGTAGCCAATGGACAGCTGTTGTTTGCTTCCGTAAACAAATATTCTTGGAGACTAGCGTACAGGGCAGTGAACCCTTGAGTTTTTCCGGTCTCTATACTTAAGTATCATTCTTCCCATACTGACGGGCAAATTCAATTTAACAAAGCTTTTCATTGGTTAACATTTTCATGGCGGTCATAATTGAACCAAATTATGCATAAAGGAACCAATTAGTGTTAAAACGACCCTTCCTGGCAAGGTTGTCAGATATAAGACCGCGACTTTCCACTCAAGACGGCTATGAGTTTACACTACGTAGATGTGTGTGGACTACGGAATAGCAGGTTGTGCTCTGTTATATACGCAACAGTGATGCCACGTCTATCACACCATAATAACTCTAATTTTGCACGTCCCGTATAACAAGCGGTAACTATGGATGTTTGTACGTTTTTTTCCCATCAAGAATCGATATTAAACATATAGATATCCAACTGGACAAAACCTTATTTCCCTTATAAAATTTTTAAATAGCAGTTGATAACTTGTAACGGGACTGTTTCATAAATTCATAAATACTATAAAATGTAGTGATAAGATACATTTTAAGACGTTTTATTGTGTTATTCTGTAAAGGCAATAATTACAAAATGAATTGGCATCAACATTAATATTTATTGCAGTGCAGTTGTCATAGGTATGTACAGGTCCGACGTACTCGTCAAACATCAAGGGGTATGTGACATAGTATCAACACTATAGTAATTATAAAAACACATAAAATTATCCCTACCATAAACTGTACAGTAAATATGTCTTGTTTGGTATCAATGTAACCTGCCAAGCGCCACTTAATCAAATATGGCAATGTAATTAGCGTAAATTCACACATGTTAATTATAGTTTTTGTGAGTAAGTACCCGTCAGACTGGCGACCTATGAGGCCAACTGCAAGGTCACATGTGAGCTAACCCTTGCCACCCCCTCCCCTCCAAGCACCACCTGCTTCTCTCTCTCTCTTCCCCCTCCTCCGGCTCACTGGTAACTGGATACTTAATGTAATACACATATTAATTAAGATATGCCAATAGTATTCAATACTCAGAAGGTTGTTTATGTAATTTAGTGATGTTAAAATATACTACGTAATTTTCTGCGATAAATATGTAGGCCTTTAATAGCGGACTCACGCTTTCGCGGGCGCCTCTCTGATTGGCTGAGGGGAACTTCGTCACCTCCATGTACTCGGGGGTGGGGAAGAGACGCAAGGCTCACAAAGGAGTACGTGGGATGCTAAGGAGAGACGCGAATATGTAAGCAAGCAAGTAACACGTATTTAGCTCCGTCGGGAAAAGTGATAATTTCTTCGTCGTCAAACTGCGGGGCGGTGTACAGCGTATCTATGGGTAACTAGTCGAGTGGATTTCCTGGTAGTCGGGGCCCTTTCCCCAGTAAATCAACTCGGTCAATTATCAATTTAACCCGCTGGAAAAAATACTTAATTTTTTTTGCTAGCATACAGTCAAAGTAGTTTAACGTCATCGAAATCTGCAACCCGAGGTGCGTGAGTTTGTCGGCACTGGTTTTGCAATCACAAATACGTGTTTTTCTTTATTTTTTATTTTATTTATATTTTTTTTTTTAGCTAGCTGGATACAACATCAATTTTTCATTAATCAACTTCAATCATCGGAGATACGGACTGAAGGAAAATAGTAAAAGTAATAAATTAAAACGTAGTAAACGTCAGTAAAACATTTCACTCAGTATCTGCATGAATAAATATGTATATAAGTATATATAAGGGAAAACTCTGCAATCAACAGGTTTTATTTTCTTATATGTGAAAATCTTAAGGTAATTTTAAGTGTCATTTCTGTGAAACAATACAATACTGATAAGAAATATCTGTAAAACATATAATATAATTGTCTAAATTAAATTAAATTTTTTTTTCGTTCGTCCTTTGTTGCGTGTAGAAAATGGAAAACAACAGTTTTCACAAAATTATTCTCAGGATATATAAAAGTTTGAAATATATAAATTGTATTACTTATCTTTACTTCCAAATCAATGCTCATTCGAACAATGGATGTGAACTGATTCAGTTACAACGGAATTCAGCGAAGTATAAATGTAATATCATTCTTCCAAACACAAAATTCCTAGCTACTAGCAAATCCTCGGTGGTAGAAATGTGTTTACTTTCAATCTGTCAAACACAGCGTTTTTAATTCCCAGTCCGCGTTTCATTTATAGTTTCCAATATAACACAAACACGCCAAATAAAACTCTTGCTACTTGTTTGAGATTACTGCTATGTCAAATATGTCAGTATTACGCATTTTATTTGTCCGTAAGATTTTGGGTTTCAATAGTTTTGACAGTAACTTATCTTCCTATATGTTTTTTATTATTATTATTTCTTTTAGATGTATATCTTTCCTGTGGATCATACTTTATGAATTTTCTAACTTTTTTTTGGTAATATAATTTTTTATAAACTATTAGAGACTGGAAAATTCACACACAAGTTAGTAAGAAATTTTTGGCAACATGATTCTGTGCATACTTGTTTTTCGTACATTTTACAACAATTATGCGTATAGTAGTTGTACGAAGATATATTTGGCAACTACAACAAAGACAAAATTTGTATAATTTAAATAACATACTACTAGTTATAACTACAATAAAAGAAATTAAAAATCCATAATACTTTACTGAAGTAGGTTAAAATACACTATGCTTTCTTTAACATTTTCTATTTAATAAATTATTTTACTAATAATTGCATGTCTTGTAATTTTCGTGTACTGCATTTTGCATTTAATAAAAAATATTTTATTATATTTTATGCTGAAGAATGTCAACTTTAAGAAGATAAAAAATTTCAAAATTGTATTAAAAATAAACCAATATGTTATGACTTCAAATATAAAACGTTTATATTAAAAACTAACACATCTGATCCAGCGAAACTGTATAGTCACTTCCAGTAAAGTTTATCTCTTTGAAATTATTTTTAAAGCAAATTGGTTTCAACTATTTCGATCAGTAAAATGCGATTGTCAAATAGTAAAGGACAGTCAACTGTTAACTCACTTTGGGAATGACTGGATGCTATTCATATTCAGTTACTAAGACTTCCTCAATTTACTATAAATCACACTTATTCACAAGCGCAGAGCCAAAGGGAAAACACGCCTCTAACTTTCAGTTACTATTTTATTAGACCACTTTATATCCAATGTGCACGACGAAATATATAAAATTCTGCAAAAACAGAACAAAATAATACCGAAAATTCACACACACTTAAGCGTGCTTCGAAAAACCGATTTAGAAATTCATTAACCATAGATTTCAACCACTTTCACGACACTCATAAAACACAACTATGTACAACATATCACTTTATAAGAGGAGTGATTCACCTCTTATTCTGAATTACCCAAAATTTTTAACAACGAGCTAAGTTATAAAAAAAAATATTGTGTCAGTTAAAACATGATTTGTTGGCATTTACTGTACTCTACCTTTAACGTTCTGAACAAAAACGAGTCTTCACTGCAAATTAATTTGACAATGTATCACTGTGTACAAAGTGAAAATAATTTCGTCAGTTACGGTAGATGCAAAACGTCTGTAAGTTTCTGTTAATATAAGTCCTTTACCTGGGAATTCCTAATATAAGCGTTTGCTTGTGTCATATTTAGGGACCAATAATCTTTGCGAAGTTATTATTTCACCAACTTTTTTCATTTCCTTACGTGCACACCTGCATTTTGCTTCATGGTTAGCGAATGCAGTCATCTTGCCGACAACAAGCGTTTACAAAAGATTCTGTAGTACCATTTTATGACGCGATATTAAAGATTGAAGATGCATTGTACACACCTAAGCCTTTTTAAATTTGTACACAAGGATTTTTATGCCTAAAAAGAGACAGCAGAAATTCATTTGTCGCTATGATCGGCAGCAAGAAAAATAAGTTTTAGAGATTAATGGATGAACTGAACTGGGTTAATATACACGTGTAACGTTCTTTGGATGCTATTCCTACACAGACAGCAGAAATAACTTGCTACAAGCTTGTAGCAAGCTTGTCAACGCAAGCCAGTAACCTTGCAGCAAGCATGAAATGCAAGCCAATAAACTTGTTATAAGCGTGCTGCAAGTTGCCTAGTTTACACATTTATAACTTGCTGCAAGCTTGATTTGTAAGCTTGCTGTAAGCTTAATTTGCAAGACTGCTGGAAGCTTAATTTACCAGCCTGAAGAATAAATCAAAATTTATTTTCTGCAATATTTTCACTATCATTTAAATTTACATCTTAAATATTGCTTGTTCGTCGACATGTGATGATAATTACTAAACATTAAATTTCGGCTCCTGTGCCAAGATTGGAACCACTGATCCCGTGCTTTCAAAGCAGGTATGCTAACCATTTGTTTATTTTTTATAAAAAATGTTTGATACAATGGCCTCGCCACTGCACCAAACATCCCCCCCCCCCCTTTAAGTTAATAAATGCATTTCCCCAGTAGCTGTGTATAGTGTAGTTGTCAGTTTGTAATGGTTAGGTGTCTTTGGGCACACAGACGAACACAAACACCCAGTCCTGAACCCGAGGAGGTGGTTGTAAATGTCACCTCCCCGGCCGGGAATCGAACCCGGGACCCTTGCCTCAGCAGCAAGGAGCGCTAACCACTGAGCCAAGTGGCCGGACCCCACTTAACTACTGCGAATACTTAAAAGTAGTGTAGTAGTGAGAGTCGGTTGTAAGATAACGAACGTTGTTATGGAAATGCTGATGTTTGTGAATTTACTAACAACGGTAAGGATATCAGTTTACTTGTAGTTGTACGTAATATCGTAATAGTTGTTTTAGGTAGCATACGAAACAGTGTTACTTTTTAAAGCGCTTGTTCATTTACAAAGTTCAGTTTAAATCTCAAGTTCGTTCATTATTGATGGCACAGAAAATATTTCATGAATTAAGATTGCTAAGGAAAATTTCAATGTAATATCAGCTTAGTATAGAGGACAAAATGCTTGCAGATTATCACATGACCAGTCTTGCTATGTAAGTGTAATTAAAGTCAAATAAACCTTTGTCGCAAGCTTGGTTCAGGTTTGTAACAAGAGTTCTGAGCAAGCTTGTTTGGCAAGTTAAATTAAAGTGAAATATAAACTTGCTGCAAGCTTGATTCAGGCTTGCAGCAAGTCTCGTGAGTAAGCTTGGTATGGCAAGCCAAAATCAAGTGAAATGTAAGCTGGCAAGCAGGCTTGCAGCAAGTCTGCTGCAAGTTGCCTAGTTGACACTTTTTTATAGTTTTGCAAGCTTACATACTAAACATCATTTAAGGTTAACTTGTAAGCAATCAAGCTTAACACAAGCTTGCAAGTAGTTTAACTGCAAGCATTTTTCTTAAATACACTTGCAAAAAGCTTGTCAAGCTAAATAATACCTACGCCAGCATAAAAGTTTAAGTCAAATACAAGACTTGCAGTAAGCCTACCGAAGCAAGTTTATAACTGCAAGTCAAATGCAAGGCTTTCAGTAAGCTAACATTTTGTGTGGGTAAGCTGTTATTACTTATGTAAATTTAGTAGTTTTCGAAAAATTAACTTGTGTATGCTGAAGCTCTGCATTCGGCTCGGATACCTGAGGATGCGAACACCTAAAGAGATGGACGTTAAGTCCAAAATTTTATTTATTACGTATAAGACTGAACAAAGGATGTAAGATTTATTTCATGTGTTGTTTAGTTCAGTATTAATGTTTATTTATTTCACTTTCCCACATAGCAATTATATACAATTATAAGGAGTAGTAAAATAATGTATTATTTGTTGATATTTTGGAGTGCGTTATATCCACGTCATAGAGTATCCGGGACGACAGAAGCGCAGTGAACTGAAGGCGCGTCGGTATCCAGTAATACGCACTGAAAGAATTTTCGCCTAATATTTATTAGAATGTTTCGAAGTAAATATGATCTTCAGTTAACAACACGGGCATTTTTGTTACTTGAACAAAACACGAGACGCTATATGGATAATTTTTTTTACACAGAAAAGTTTGCAGTTAAGTTGAAAAAGGACGCAGACCTGACGATAAAGCATCTGGTTATAGCGAATTGAAAAATTTGTCAGGAAATACACAAATGTATACTTTGAAGATTATATATGACGTTTACAATTGGGCATGCCAAAATTTTTTATCACTCCGTGAGAGTTATTTTACCATTTTTGTAACAATTAGCATTAGATAATATTTGTATGTGTGTTTAATCCCTATATAGCTATTGCTCCAGAAAACCTAAACGTAAAGATGTGAAGTTAAAAATTAAAATCTGCTTAACTATTGTGTGTATAACGAGGCATATAGACTCAGTTGACTTAATCATTAGAATTCAGTTTGAATGTAAGTTATGCGAAAATGTTTTATCCAACATACCCTTGAAAACGCTGTAATTAATTGCAACACATATGATTGAACGATGTACGTCTGGCACAACATATCTGTCTGCAGACAAATAACATACATGAAATATTACAATATCGGATTTCTTACTGGCTCAGTCAAATAGGGTAACAACTCCACGTACAAGCTACAGTCAGTAAGCTGAACGTGCGTTAAAACCCAGCAAACAGTCAAGTTTTCCCGCTATAAACCATTATCTCTAGTGGTAAAATATGATCAACAATTACGGAGATTTCAGGTTCAATGCTCGGTAGCCTACTCGGTATATTTGAAACACCAACACACACAGTGTTCCGTTGGTCCTAAATCGCATAAATGGTAAAGAACGCAAAAGGAAACATTATTTGTAAGTGAAAATTTGCCCAGAAATGTCAACCTGCAAAGTTTCATGCACAAACTTAAAGGGTATGGAAAGGCACGATGTCGAGCGGACGCCTGGAATACACAATCGTCAATAAAATCTGAACTACTCACCGAAATTCGATGAGATTTTCTGCCGAGCAGGTGTTTTATCAGCGGACATTTATTTATACAGCACTATGCGGTAGTATGCTTTACTTTCGAGTAAAAAATTAAAAATTCTTTTCAGAAAAATAATGACTTCAAACCACAAAATCAACAAAAATGAAAAACTGTAATTTTTATACATTTGATATAATATCTAGGCCTCTATAATTCCCGATGGGGTCAGTCCCCGGATTTTCGCATGTGGGAATCGTGCCGGACGATGTCGTTGGTCAGCGGGTTTTCTCAGAGATCTCCCGTTTCCCCGCCGTTTCATTCCGGCGCTGCACCATATTCACCTCATGTCACCTTTCACCAGCGCTGAAGACCTCGATGTTAAGCGCTGACCAAAATCTCTCACTCATACACACTCCGACTGCTTAGTTCAGTGGTTACAGCTACTGGCTGGTAAGGCAAGGGTCCAGGGTTGTATTCCAGGCTGGGGAGGTCAATATTTACAGTAGCCTCTCTGGGTTCAGTACTGGGTGTTGTGTTGTCCCTTTATATACATACTGCGGAAGACAATGATGAACCACCGCAGTTACATCCTCGTCTAGTTGGCCTCGGTGGCGTCGTTGTTTCTATCATCCGACGATCTTCGTGGTTCTAAACACCCATCATCATTTACAAAACAAAAAAAAAAGTAGTCTATGGTAGTCCTGGAAATTTGCTAAATAGGAAAAATTGTACACCGTTCCCCTTAAATATTTAAGGGTGCTGGCGAAAAGGTGAACCGCTTAAGGAATTTTAACAACACAATGTTAGAATAAAGTGTCAAAATATAATACGATGAGATATTGTTTTTGTTGGACAGTTGCGCGTGTCATTAATCAACTTCGAGCTCATATGAACAATTTTCAAATAATAATTAACGAGACGTAAAAATACCTGTATGGCGGGCATTTTCCGCAGTTGGCATATTCCCCTCAGTTACCTTTCGTTCTCGCAGACTTCAATGAGAGTATTTTAACTTTTTTTACTAAGATTGTTACTTTCCAGTAGTAGTTTACAGTGTTAGAGTCGTAAAGAAAACACGAGCGTGAGAAATCGTCCCTTCCACCCTGCCCAGCCATATCGCGAGCTAAGAACTGTACAATATCTCAGACTTCCTCAAGCTTCTACGAAGTTGCAGGCTCTTAATTTATCTTACGGAGTTCAGCTCGTGCCAGCAAAACGTGCAGGCTTGCGCTGCAAAGTGGCGGCGCCGACGCTAAACCTGTGCTACAGCGAGTTAGGTAAGTTTATAGAAGCCGTTCTATTCCCCTGGGGATAGGCGAGTCGATCCAAACTGGAACGGAACACGATTTTAGCTAACAAGAAAGACAGACATACCGAAAATAGTCTTAATCTTTATGTATTCAGTCAGTTTTCTAGGTAAGGCATACTCTTATTTTGTATAACTTCACTAAAATTGATTCATATTATGTAATGTCTGTCGTACTGCAAGACAAAATGTACAACACATATGGCGGAGTGGGCATATCAGGTGTACATTTAAGACGCAAAATTTGTATTCCAAGCTTAAAGAAAAAAGTGAACATTAATTACATAAAGCCGCATTAACCGCCATTATTAATACGTTACGATAAACACGTAAATGGAAAATATTAGCTTGCCATCGTATGTATAACAATTTTGTCCTCGGTTCCGCTCATACTGATTTCGGTTTTTGTACCTTGATTCTTGTAACTAATGTTTATGCTTTAATGTTGACACACGGAATTAAGTTATGACTTGCATCAATACTTATTAGACTTTCATAAGTTTAAGTGTGCTTAATGTCCTTCATAAATTCTGATGTGACACTGAAATCCCTAACCAATTACGTGAAGCACTTTGAAAATTTAATGATTTTAGTAATATTTGCATGTGTACAATATATTTTATTTCGCATTTTAAAGAAGTTTGTAAAATTGTCAGTATTATATTTCAAGTGCAGTATATTTTTTAAATACGATGTAACGTTTACTGTGGTTTTTATACAAGTCTTGGGACGTAGCCATTGTCATTGATCTTTAGTGTCAATTAATTTAATTTCGTAAGATTGGTTGGTATTCCTCCCCACATTTTAAATGCATAATGAAAATTTTGAATTTGGCATGCCAGTAGGTATAAAAAATTATGAAAGCTAAAGAATATTCATTACAGTTAAACAGTCACACTATATTGCTACAAACCGAAATAAATCTCGTACCTGTATAAAAATTACTAAAACAACTAAATTTTTTTGAAAAACTGTCTCACATCTGTCATTATTCTCTACCATGCCACAACAGTACTGATAATTGCATAGGTAAGGCAAGCGGGCCTTGTGTCTAATCGACAGTGAGGACATTGCAGACGGCGAGACACAACTTGGTACAATGACAGGAGCTGGGAAAGGAGTCGGTCACGGCCTTTGTTAAGTAATTATCCCAGCATTCGCCTGGACCGATTTCGGGAAACCATGAAAAATCTAAATCATGAGGTCCGGAGCCGGGGATCGAACCCATATCCTCCCGAATGCGAGTCCAACCTATTAACGTTGCGCCACCTCTATCGGTGGTAAAGGCATACATTCGACATTTAAATACAGTATAAGATATTATATACGTATTACGTGGAATTGTTTTTACATTATGAATGTAACAGTTATGATCAAACATAACTACGTACAAATTTTTAAGGAAACTGCCACCTTAAAATCATGTTCAGATGATCCGCCGATGTGACTGACGTCTCAGAGGCAGTTGAGCGAAGCATGTAGTGAGAATACAAAGAGTCAACTTTAGTACCTGCGTATTTCTAGGCCCTAGCCGCACTTCGTTAGCCGCAGGCGGGACATGTAAGTCTAAGCGACACTAGCACTACCCTTGCAGCCGAGAGTGGAAAGTCATTCTAATTGCCTCAGGTGTAATGTAAGCAATCCAGTTAGCAGTCTACACTGCAGCTATCAGTATTGTCTTCAGCCCTGTCCGATATTATTAGCTATAGTTTTTGTTAATAATAAATATAAATAAAGGTCATTCGGAATAAAGTGAGCACTAAAGATTTAACCTTTGAAAAAAATCACTAGCCGTTACTGCATATACATCACCACTAACAAGAGTTACTTTACTGCTTGTATGGTTGGTAGCGATTCATTGCATGTAGTTCCGTGTATTTTCCTATTTGAATACAACGTTAGTGAAAGAACATCACATGAAATCGTCGTCTCCGTATTTAATATACTTCAAAATATTTATTTAGGATCTTATTGACATTTCTACTTACTGTATAATTAGACTCAATTGGCGCGAGAAGAATGTGACGCTATCGCAGACCTCAGGTTTGTACGTTGCAGCTCGCACCGCGCTTCAGACAGTTCAAAGTTCCACCGGCAGGTGGCATCAGAGTTAGGTTCTCGCCGTTTTTTCGCCGCTCCGCCAAGTTTCATAATTTGCGTGTGTTTGTCCGTTATGCGTATATACACATTCAAAAGTATTGGAAATTACTATGCATATCATAGCCAAATGATGTGAAACCATCGGTATTCAGTAAATTATGTTTTACGTTTGCCAGCCTAGAAACAACATACTTTTTATTTCACATAATGAGAAAATACGTTATTTATTGTTTCTGAAGTGGTGCGTCGTCGTTCGTGGCAGTAGAACTGAACGAAACTTGAATTCTTGAATTGCGTGTGTCATGTCTGTTTTTAGTGGCAGTTTTGAGTTACAAATTCAAATAAAATATGCCCCCATTTACGAGATTTGTAACGGCAATAGCGCATGTTGTATAAATTAGTCGATGGAGAGAAACCAGTGTTATGAGACATTACCTAACTAAGGTTACTTTTTATTATATTTTATATTCAGCCCCGTGCATTTAATGAGTACATATATGTTTAATGTAGTTGCAAACATTGCACGATCCTATGTAAATAAAAGCACGTGGCAATATTTATGTTTACATTCGGCGGAAAGATATAAACTGGCAGTCAGTAAAATAGAAATTAATCAGGGCTTTTTTGAGTGGTTACTTTATTCCGAATCACCTTTAGTAATAACGTCTATGGGCACCGCTTAACTTGTGCGATTTTACGCGTTGATATTCAGAAGCTACAGGGCTATAAAGGCGACCTCGAAGCGTGCTTCGATTGCAATTTGCCCACAACAAGTCAAGCGCTGGGCCCAAGATTCCCGTCGATTCATTTCTACTGTAGGACTTAAAGCCGTGAGCATATGATTTAGGGATTAGGCTGTAAATAATACTAAGGGACATCCTGAGAGAAACAGTTTTATTAGGTGTAAAACCTATTTAAGTAACGCCCTTTATGAGTTTTTAGTTCAGGGTTACTTCCCAAGTCTTGAATCGAAATGGAATTCTTTCCTAATATGAATAAAATAGGTCACTTACTATGTTTTACACCTCATAACATTGTTTCTCTCTGTATTTCTCTTACCATTACTTACAGCCGAACTCTTCAATTTTATTGGTGGAAAGTGTGTAGCTAAGTTCAATGCAAGTTTCTACCATAATTTCGCGTACATTCTGTCAGTACATTTTGGAGTGCGTCTGTCGAAAAAGGTTGTTTCTAGCTATGTTGAATTGCTTCGTAACAGTGTTTTTAATGGGCATGGTTCCGTAACAATGACATTTCGTTCTTTTCCGAAACGTGTTTCAATTTTGTACTTTTGCAACATTAGGCTCATGTGGAATAGTTTTGTAAAAGAAACTAACTTCCCCGCACATTACAATGCTTTTGAAGCGAGAGGCGGGCGGCTCTATTTAAGTTATGTTAAGAACTGGGAAAAGAATGCGTTGCAAGAGATGTGATTACGACTTTAATCTGCTGCGAACTGTTCGTCACACGAACTGACAGATAAACTTATAAAAAAAAAATTGCGAAAACCATTTTCAGAGCATACGATGGCAGAAAACACTTGTACTTTAGAGTATATGAAAAAATAACCTTATGAGAGTGATAAAAAAATTAATTACAAGGGTCACGTATCATAATGTTTCTTAGTAAGGGCAGATAGCATTCTTTAGTGAAACATAAAAATTTTGTGGATTTGAATAAAAAGAAAAACATTTTGTTGATAAGTTTTACTTTACGTATTAAAGCTTATAGTAAAATAATATCTGAGAGACCGAACTGAAAGTTAATTAAAGCACAATTTTCGCTCAAAAGACTTCAAATTTGTACAGAATGAATTAGTGTTCATAAAAAACAACACAAAAATACACACAAACACACACACACGCACACACACATATATATATATATATATATATATATATATATATATATATATATATATATATATATATATATATAGTATGTTTACATAGAGCTTTACGGAAGCCTACGAATTGTGAATTTATGAAACACCGCCGTCCTATGTAACTTCTCGTTGATCCGCTGGGTTAGGTAATGCATCATGTTGTAAAACATTAAATATGACTTTACATTAGAGGCTTCACTACAAAGGAGAGTTATAAAGAGAAATAAATAAGTGAATGAGAACAGTTCTCCAAATTTATACACATTTAACTATACAGCCTACATGGTAATTAATTCGGAGGGAAGCAGTGTTTACAGTTTGAATTGTAAACTATGTTGAACTAAAATGGATTATCTATAGACCTAGTCTGAGCTGACGTCCCCATCTAGTCCATGTTGCAGAAGACTGCGCTGTTGTAGTCGACTAGCGGAGCGGCACGTCTAGGGACTCGAACCAGCGACCCTCTCCCTAGCACGATGAGAGGTAGGAGGCCAATTTTGTCTTCTAAGTGACCATAATGAGACAGCCCCCCGTTTGGCTCGCTACACCCTATTTCCTCGTCCAGTTGGCCTTCTTTGCACTGTGTTTGGGAAAGTGGTAGGTGTTATTGCACTAACGTATCGCCGGCCTGTTTGCATGAAAATAGCTCAGCCAGTTTTCTCGTAATGGAATTTCAAAGTCAAAATTTGTACGTTATAGTTAGGGCCACGATTTTGTCGCGAAAAGATTTTTGCCACACTTTGTTTCAGTGACTCACGTGTACATCGGCAGTTCTGTTTCAAGGTTATTGGCAGCGTTTCTATGTTCAGACACGTTTCTCATTTGACTGCACCAATAAGAATAAGATTATTGTGAGTCTGTACGTCCATAATTTGACAAAGCCAGTGAGAGTAAAATAATCCAATCATAGGCGATATAGCAGAGCTGCAGGTGTGCACATGACGCATCGAAACCAAATGTTGCAAAAATCTTTTCGCCATAAAATCGTGGCTCTAGTTATAGTTCATACACCCCCTGAAAACCAATCAACATTATGAAACAAAATAATTCACAGTAAAACTACATGTCACTGAGAGCTTTACGCATATAAATTCCCACTCAAACAATGTGTTGTATTTCTAAAAAATTAATATAATTTGAATTTTATTGCTACTTTTTAGAATTTTTTTAAATACCAAAATATTTGTATTGCCATTTTATATACTTTAAATAGATTAAATCAAACGATATTTCAGAATGTATTCGCTACCAATACATTATATAGGTAGAGCCACGATTTTATGGCGAAAAGATTTTTGCAACATTTGGTTTCGATGCGTCATGTGCACACCTGCAGCTCTGCTACATCGTCTGTGATTGGATGATTTTACTCTCACTGGCTTTGGCAAATTATAGACGTACCGTCTCACAATAATCTTATTCTGATTGGTGCAGTCAAATGAGAAACGTGTCTGAACATAGACTCGCTGCCAATAACCTTGAAACAGAACTGCCGATGTGCACGTGAGTCACTGAAACAAAGTGGGGCAAAAATCTTTCGCGACAAAATCGTGGCCCTATATATAGGTCCTACACTCGCCTGCACACATCGCCAGTTTTAATGCTTTCAAGCGCCCGTCTACTGAATGTGTGTTTGTGTGAGTGAAGCAGGGCGCCAAAGGCGATGTTGACCGGCTCATCTGGTGCGGTATCGCCTCTACCGCAAGACACTGAAACGGCGTGCAGTGGTATCGTAGATCACTCGCCTGACTGACACTTTCGCTGGTGACCCATATTTTAAATGATGGAAAGTTTTTAGGTAAGTCCATTGCATGCTTATACGGTAGTATCACACGAATCCTGTAAGAAGTTTTTCAGATATAACAAGTTGAAAATGCTGTATTTAGCCATTTTGAGATGCTCCGAAATCGTTTTTCCATCGACGCGATGCTTTGAAACGACAATTCAGTCATCATTAGAAGTGTATTTTCTTTACTTACATGGACACAATGGGCATATGTGGAACAGTTTCGTAAAAGAAACGTTAGTTACGAGCACGCTGCAACTCATTTTAAGCGCGTAGTAGGCGAGGCCCTCAAGCTTGTTAATACCAGCGAATTGCACTAAAGACATTTAAGTACCTTCAATAGTACCTGACTGGTGTCCCATAATTAGTGTGATCTCTAAACGAGTATTGCATTGGGTTCGTATTACGTCTAAGGCCCGGTAGTTTTCGCGAAAAAATTTTT
The DNA here is from genome assembly GCA_003012365.1 of Medauroidea extradentata. Classification (NCBI taxonomy): domain Eukaryota; kingdom Metazoa; phylum Arthropoda; class Insecta; order Phasmatodea; family Phasmatidae; genus Medauroidea; species Medauroidea extradentata. Next base: position 5,867 of record PNEQ01060069.1, on the reverse strand, counting down.
GCCCCACTTTATTTAAGTGTCTTACGTGTACACCTGTAGCTCTACTTAATGATTATTGGCAGAGCGTTTTGTGTAGAGTTGTTATTCATTACCCTGTGCCAATGAGTACATGGATAACTGTTGCACAACACGTCTGTGATTTGCGGGTTTAACCTCCAGACGTTGTATGTTAAGGCATCCAACCTCTGACCTCAAAGCAGAGATACAGGTGCGCACGTAAGGCACTGAAACAAAGTGGTGCAAAACTCTTTTCGTGAAAACTACTGGGCCCTAATTATGAACACAAAAACTTTTATGCCCATAATAAGTGTCAGAAGGTGTACATACAGGTCACTAAAAGTTTTTGTCCCCGGGTGTACATTGTAGGTGTCGCAGCCGCAGTACCCGGCGTAACCATCACTATTAATTACCGCAACAAGCGAACGGGCTGAGGTTGCGGGCATCTGTCCACAGGGGGCATGTACAGTCTAGTGGTGGGGGGGGGGAAGGAAGTGTGCATAGGAGAGAGGGGTTTATAGGATGCCCGCAGGATGTAACCTGCAGACGTGATTAGCTGCTGTTTAACGTTGAAAATGTGGGCGGGGCCTGTGGCGTGTCGCGGTCAACGCTACCGGCGCAGTAATTGAATTCGTGCCTCACGGCAGGTAGCGCGGCAACACTGCCCTGGTTGGTGGGGAGGGGGAAGAGACGTGTTTTCACGCGCCCGCTAATGCAGACGGTGTTGTCAAACCTATTAAAGTAATAAATGGAACCATTGCGTGCGAATGTTGCCGAGTTGCACGAAACACCCCATAATAAAACAAAAAAAGCATTATAGGAAAGCCAGCGCATTAGTTGTTGTCAATAAACGTATGAATAAAATATTTCATAGTCCTTTTTTTGGTTGGTTTTTTTAACTATACTGTTTTTTTTTCGTCTTTCTTTATACTTCTACTATATTTCCTTCCGGAACTGTAAATAGCTTGCAGTTAATTTTTAACACGTTGTTGTGGAATTTATTAATTATATAACTGAGTTTTATATGATGTCAGAAAATACGACTACATTATTAATGTGAATTGTAACCGAAAAAAATATTAATTTATTAATATGTCAAGTATATCATGTTCTAACTTATAATAATTTTGTTTCAGGCGTATGAACATACAGACAAAAGAAAACAAAAATAATACGTATTAATTTTAAAATGGATGTAAAATAATATGTATTCGAACATTTTTAATTGAATGATTTACGAAACAACCGGTTACTTATTTATTTATGATTAAATATTGGTGATGTGTGTTTACTTGCAATTTATGAGTCGCAGTTGTATCGCAAAGACTGGGGGAAAAAAATTACAAATGTATGCTTTCATATTCCTCAACTAACTGTCTAAATAACGTATTTCTACGTTACACGTCTTGTTGACCCACGAGCCAGCCTAGACTTTGTCCCTGTTTCCACCATACACACGGCATCTAGCGCGTGCTATATGCAGCTTTCATAGAGAAAAATTCTGCAGAAATAAGTTGTACACTCAGGTAAGTAACATAATATAATTAAATTATTTTACTGTTCAACAATTGTTATAACATTAGTTGTACGACATTCAGAACCCAAACTGCAAGCATCTTCGATAAGGTTTCATTTTGTCAGTTGGAGTTGCATGCATGTACACAGTATCGGCGTACCGAAATTCTTATTGGCCCGGTTATATGTGAAACCACGAATAACGGAATAAGAATATCTGACACTTGTATTCTACGTTGTAATCTAGCGAACCGTCAAGTTTTTCCGCTGTAAATAGCTCTCTGCTTATTGGAGACTTTGTGCTACGAAGGATTTACTATTGGTCAGGCCTCATTACAGCATTGCTGATTGGCTAATTACTTATAGTCATACTGCTGGCCAGTGTTACCACACTGTTAGCTTGTACGGCTTGAATTCTCTTAATACTTGCTAGAGAATATTTTTTGTGTTCTTTGTTATTATGTATTCCATGTTCAAAATCCCTACATATCCAACTAAATGAAATGTGAACATCCGAATTATTTCCCGGAGTGTGGGTTTGTAAAATTTAATTCATTCTCCTTAATGTGAATTTCCTGTCAAACGGGATCATTAAGGCACTGTGACTATGAACACGGGATAGTATTTACAGATATTAACTTCCAAAATGTCCTGCTACCCTACTTCGTAAAATATTGTCCTCTACAAACATTAAGTGGCCGATAAAACTATTGGATCTAAAAATAACTGACTGACACATACAAATTTTGACTTTAGCATGTCGTTATGAGAAAACTATGTACTTAAAAAACTCTCCAGAGGAACAATGCAGTCACTCGTTACGTATACAAAATAAGAATTAATAAATGCAAATAAACAATAACGAATGTTCACACTCGATCAATCTAAAGGGCGTTCTAGTGCCATTAAAATAATTATTTTATACCTATATCAAATTGTGTTCGCTTTGTAGATGATACTTGCGAGTGCAGTTTACTTTTATAAAATTATTTTAGATCGCATAGTTTTCTCATAACAGTGCGCCATAGTCAAAATTTGCATGTTATGCTGCCAGTGAAAATCAATTGACATTCATAAGAAAAATATATTTTCGGTTAACTAGCATCCCATGGGCTACGTAATTAAACATTTAGGAACCCACAACGTAATATTTTCAGTTTTTAAAAAATCGCAAAATTACAGGATCGAGGTTGCAAATTCGAATTTTTTTTTAATACCATAATAGGAAACCGGAAGTTTATTAAGTTTTTTTTTAGATAGCCCATGGCATTTTAATTACATGTGAATTATTTCACTTAAGTAAGTTAATAGGTTTTCACTAATTTAATGGCAGCGTAACATGCAAAGAAAATGTAAATGGCAAATTGTTGTACAACCACATTTTACATGCGTAATGTGTAGAGGTACGTAAATTTCGCAGATACATTCCAGGTCAGGTTGAACGCCAATTATGTATACTTCATTGTCATGTCTGTGACTTGCTGTTACGAAACGCGTTTGACTACTCCAAGCCAGTAGTAAATAAGGAACTAATGCGATGTGCTAACGCTTGCTACCTGCTTGTAAGGTTATAGGCCAATAGATAATCGATTGTGGCCAGTGGGTGTATAGGACTGACAAGTCTAGGCTGCTGCCAGATGAATCCACGAAATTGACGTTCCTCTAGTAACGTGGCAATATTGTACGGAGATAGTCCCCTCTTGCGCTCTGCGGCTAGGTATTATTACATGTATGTTACGTCAAGTAATCATAGAATCATGTTTGTACTGCACAGGATTTTAACCTGGACCCATTATATGCAGGTCAGAACGGCAGTAGTAAGATAAGTAAGCTAAATATGTAGGGACCCCCGTTTTTCGCGATAAGAATTTTGCCTCACTTTGTTTCAGTGTCTTACATGCACATCTGTAATTCTACTTAGTGATCAGCGATTGGATATTTTAACTGTCACGAGGGTTGGGGTTCTACCGGCAAATCACAGACGTGTGGTGTTGCAGGAATGTTATTGTAATTGGCTCAGTCAAATGAGATACGGTTCTTCACATAGACAGCTGCTAATAACCATGAAGCAAAATTGCTTTTTTGAATTTAAGGCACTGAAACGAACTGAGGCAAAATTCTTTTCGCGAAAAACGAGGGTCCCTATAAATAAGATATTTGTGGTGTGCAAGAGTGGACTAACTGCAGTGGTATGTTGCCACATTGCTCATGTAAAATGTCATCGAACAGCATTCTGTCACTAATATTTTCGTCTCCAATTTAGAATAGTATCGCGTGGTGTGCGTATTATGAGTCTGTTTCTGGACATCCTGTATATGCAAGTGCAACATGTACTGGGATACATCGAATTTAATATCACGTGTAAATCCCTATACTATCTTCTGTCAGGTCTCAGAAGAAGGCAGTGCCTATAAGTAAACTGAGCACTGAGCAGAACTTTTAATTAATTAAAAATATGTTATATCGGGCCAATATATGTTAACTATTGAGACGGTTGAATCGTTTACACTGGTTTTTAGATACACAGAAGTTTTCATATTAAAAATACTAAACATGGCTGCAAAACATTTGAAAGAAAACTTTATGCAGTGATCACTTTATTATGAACGGCCTATACCTGTTTTTGTTCCTTTTCCAAGACTTCATATAATAAGAACAACAAAATAATTAATCAAAAATATTGCCTAATTTATAGAGATAGTGAAATTTCGCGAATTCAATGACCTGCATGTTAGAATCAAATATCCGGCGCTCACTCAAGCCCTGTCTATTGGTTCATTGTCTGCTGTTCCACTGAGTAGCAGTTAGTGGACAAATGCTCGGGACTTGAGTATGCATAGGGTATTTGATTCTAACATGCAGGTCATTGAATTCGCGAAATTTCTCCATCTCTACCAAAATCAACACAAGAACGGTTGTAGGCCAGCGTTAAGAAATGTTTACGAAGTGGGACTTAATTTGAACTAACTGACGTTGTGAATGTGGTTCACTTTCACGACGTGAGCAAAATTTATTCCTATCACTCTTCAAACGAACTTAGATAAAACTTTAGCTCTACCCAGGTTAACACGATTATGAGAAGTTAATTGAGTCGAACTGAATAAGTTTCATTACAGATTGCTGTTATTACTGTAGTCATTTAGTGTAAAATATGAATAAGTGCATCAGTGGAGTGTATTTGATTAAAAAAATATTCACATAATTGCTTGACTTATCATTTTATATTTTAACGTAGTAAACTTGGTAAGTGGCACGTCAAATAACAAACGTATTTTTAATTTGACACCTGTTCATAGGTAAGCATTGGTATAACATTTTTGTGGACGTCTGCAGCTCTACTGAACTGAATATGAATATTTGCATAACATTCTACTTGTCATCATATATTTTAACGTACTAAGGTAAACGGCACGTGAAATGACAAACGTATTTTTAATTTGACACGTGTTCATAGATAAGCACAAATAAAACATTATTATTGTGGATGTCTGCAGCTCTACTTCATCATCAGTGATTTGATGTTATAACTGTCACTTGTCTTGGTTTTCCACTGATGAAGTCAAATGAGAGACGCGCCTGAACATAGACACGCCAGCAATAACCATGTATAACCGCCGTACGGTAAGTTAATACTTTTAGAAACGAACTGTTGAAAAAAGTTATTACGAATACTTCCGTTATTACCATACAACTATCTAAGCAAATGAAAAAGCAATATGCTGAGATAAATAAATACATTTATATTCTATTCTTACGCGTCATCTGGTATGAAAAATGTTCGTAATAATTATTTTAAAAGTGAGTTAAATGCATCTGTTATACTGTAGTTAGAGTAAGGTGGGTGGCATTGATGTCGTTTTACTGTCTTTTATGAACAGCGTCTAAACTATTGAAAGTTGTTTAATGGAATATGTACGTAATGTGTTCATTTTCAGGAAATGAAATAAAGCGTATATTTACATTTAGCATATATTACAATATTTTAGAAGTGACATAGATAGTGGCGGCGGATGAGAAACGCACGTAGGCTTGAAGTGCAGCCGTCAACCTGGCAATGTTATTGTTGACGCTTGGCGGAAGGATACATAGTTGTTGTGTAAACAGATCCAAGCTAGAAGCAGGGTTTCCAGAAAGTATCAAGTTTCCATACGGCGGATATTATTAGAGACATGAACTTTTCGCGAAAAGAAATTTGCCTCACTTTGTGTCAGTGACTTGTGTGCACGTCTGCAGACTTGCTTCACGGTCAGAGATTGGATGTTTTGACATTCGTGTGTCGTGGGGTTTTACACGCAAATCACAGACGTGTGGTGTTACAGTAACCTTATTGTGATTGGTACAGTCAAATGAGAAAC